>APFE031735426.1:0-18375 GCA_000404065.3 Pinus taeda | reverse complement strand
TTTGGCGCAAGTCTATTTTTAGACTATGTCTATTTTTAGACATATGGATCATGTCTATGGATTGCAGGTTGTTTTTTATGGATGATTGATCAAGTTGGAAAAAATAGATGGACTTCTATTTTTAGACCACAGCGGAGTGACACCACAGCGGAGTGACTGCTCAGTCTAAATATAGAACAGTCAAATATTATTAGCTCATAATAATATTTAGACTATAAACTTTGTCTTATTCTCTTGGAGCACTTTAGGATGAGCTACAGATGTGGTTCATGCAGATCCTAGAAGGAAATACGTGGTTACCTATGGGATGACTAATATTTGCATGCAGGACTTCAGTTAGAACTCAAGTGAGTTGAGTTTAGTGGACTGGAGGTGCAGTTGATGGAGTTGTGTTCATTTTAGCTTTGTTAAACTGGTTGTATTTCGTCTAACTGGCAAATAGACTAGAGATGAGTTGGGTGAATTAGTTATTAATTAATTCACAAGTTATTAACTCATAATACAACTAATGAATACATCAGTTAACTCAGTTGCATGTTCAGTTCAGCAGGGACAGGTGTTAGAGAATCAGATTGCTATCAGTTGTGACTATAGTTGTGCATCAGATCTTGTACAATCAAGGGATTGAGTATGCCAATTAGTTTTCCCACGTATTTTCCCACATTGTAGCTTGTGCTCACGTGATTTTGCCACGTAAATACGTGGTTTCCTTGGAATTATCATCATTTCTTGAGCAGGTATTGAGCAGTGGAGGCAGGTAAGCAGCGAAGGAGATTTGAGCCAGTGATTGATTCAGATCTGAGCTGTATTGTGTGTAACAGAGGTAGAGATACTTGTGAGAAGTATTATGCTGTGTAATGTTACATGACTCAATCATTAATATACAGATAGTTGGGGTTTTTAGCGAGATGCTTTCCCCGGGATACATACTGTGTTAATGTGTGAATGCTCTTGATGTTTTATTGTTATTGATGCTGCTATATTGATGATCAACGTAGAGGAGCTTATGTATTGTGTATGTTTTCCGCAATAGTACATGATCAGGATAATCTCCATTGAATATGTGTTAAATTATTCAAAATTTCTACACAAACATGAAATGGAAACAAAGAAAATGGAGGAGTTGGGGATCAGTCAGCAATTGTGACTCGTAGGCAAAAGGGTATTGAATCAGCAAAAACCATAGCATCAAAGCAGTGGAAAGTGGAAACCCCAATTGAAAAGGAATCAGGGAATATAAAGAGACCCCATGTATTCGAGAGCTCAAACTCTGACAAAGAAGTCCCCCTGAAGGCAAATGGAAATCAACTGTCAGTAGAAACAACTGCTCTCAAATAAGGAGTTTGGGAAAAAGAAATGAAAGAATTTTATCACACTTAGCCTCGACAAAAATATGTAATTTTTTACCATTTTTTTTCTATTATTGTTCATCAACCGAAAAGTTGACATGACTGAATGCTTACTAGTATCTGCAGAATGTACTTTTGTTCCTTGCTCTCGGGCTGAATAAAATTACGATTTTTTTCTTTAGAAAAAAAAGTTCTCGTTCCCCTTGTTGATAATAAGTGATTAATGGACTCATTTTTAAATCTTAATATTATAAAATTAACGTGTAAATTCATGGATCAACATACAAAGAGCTCCCTTTGTCTCCCATAGGCCAACGAAGTAGCAGAGTCTTTCAACAAGATTATGATGAACAACTCGACCAAATGTTGCAACATCAACAGGGACAAATAGCATGACAAAGGCTTATAATTCTTGTGAGCATATACGAAAACCCAAAAGACTAGATAGGCCATACCCCATTTAAAATTGCACGGGGAGAAAAAGCGGTGTCTCTCAAATGCACTTACCGCCTTCCACAACAAAAAATAGAGGCGTGCTTAAATTTGGAGCGATGGAATCTGTGGAAGAGAACAATAGATATTATGACTTAACATGACCCACTATACTGCCTATCAATACAAAACAAGTAGTGGAATCCCGCAAAGATCAAAATACAAAAGAGAAAAAATTCAAGAACACATATGATATTGATATTGATAGGACATGCGCCATCTAAAATTGTGTCAAGAAACAAAAGCGGTGGCTCGAACGCACTTGATGCCTTCAACAACAAAAAATAGAGGTGTGCTTAAACTTGGCATGATGACATGTAAGAAAGATAAACCAATATTTATTATTTCTTAATATCATGCAATATATTGTATATAAATACAAAAGAAGTAGAGGAATACCACAACGATCAAAATATAGAGAACAAACAGTTCACGAACATGGAATTTTATCAATATGTGACGATAAAATTAGGGGTAGGATTAGAAAATTGGAAATCGCTACACTTGGAACTTATATTGTCAAAGACATCAGAGCTAGTTTCATTTTGCAACTAAATATACTTTAATGCTTTATGTTGAAGAAAAGACCCCAGCTTTTTGTTAGCTTAAGTTAAAGCAAAAAAACTATAGGTCAATTAGGATAAGGGTGGCTACTGCTTTGTAGTGGAAACGATGTTGATCAACTATCCAAACTCTTAAAGATATTAGGACAATGTTATAATTCAAAATTAACTATTTTGAAAAAAGCAAAGAAGAATGACCATTAATTCATCGTATGAAGAGAAAGAAAAAGAAACAATCTAAGGAATGGAGTTGCACAAACAAAGAATACCTTGTATCAAACAACTAAACTTACATGGAAGAAGAAATTGGAGGATTATCATTCAAGAGGGTGAAATAAGTCATACAGTAATGCAATTAGATATGGAGTACAGTTAACCTATGGAGTTGCAAGGACGTTGTAGAAGATTACCAACCGAGATTGAGAGAGTGAGTATTAAATCTTCATTGAGAAAAAAAAAAAATGAAGATGAAGATGGAAATCCGATAAAGGATGTAACCCAACAAAAGTTGGCATAACCTATCAAGAAAAAATTCACCACATATGATATAGTGAGGAGATACCAATTGTACGCTAAATAAAATGCAAGAGAGTTGATAGGAGATGTTTAGTCTCAATGAGGTTGAATAGCGAACTCATAAAGATAATAACGATATTAAAACTTGTAGCACCCAAATTAATGGAATTGAGATGAAAGGAAGTAGCATCAACAAAGGTGGGATCAACATAAGGACAAAGTGAGTTTGATGAGAAAAAGGCCATGGAAAGTGAGTTGATGGTACCTACATCAATGAAATATAGTTTTACCAGTAGAATATTGATGGGGTGTGAGTTTATGAAGGCGGAGAAGATATGAACAAGGATAGAGCATTAGAGGAATTACAAATATCAAAGAAAGTAGTCATTCCAGCAATAAATGAGGTGAAAATCAATCAAATACATCTAGTTAAAGAAGAAATTCACTAATGTTTCCAAAGATTCACTGTGCCCCAAGAAACCCCAAATCATCGAGATAGACAAAAGTCCATTAATCTAGTCAGAACCACTAAAAGTGGTAGTGACATTGAAGAGACAATATTTGTGGCGATGGGAGAAAGTGGTAAATAATAACACCATAGAAAATTGAGGCCAAAACTATATTTGAGGTCATTAAAAACTTAAATATGGATGAATCGAGTCAGATTGCACAATGGAAGAGATGCAAAGTTTGGGGTAAAATCAAGCCATGCAAAAGTGAAACAAAGAATTCGATGGACAAGGTAATAAAGATTTCAAAATTCAACATTTGTAGGATTTTAGACATGGCCTAGTTTATGTAATTTTGATGTCCGAAAGAAAGGTCAACAAAGTTTGTAGTTAGAGGGTACGAGATGAGAAGATATAGTTCCCATAAGTTATCTCAATTGATGCCAAAATGGTTCGAAACTTAACCATCTTTTCAAAAGAATTGTTTCTTGTGAAAGTAGCATAGCAAGTTCAACACTTATGTTGAAAGTTCGCAAGAGATGAAGAAGCAATTTTGAAAGGTTTGCCACACAACAGACTTACATGCAACTTCATGTCTTGGATAACACTATCATTTTAGTCCATCTCACATCGAAGTGCGGGATCTCTAATTCTTTGTTTCATTTTCATATACGTCATAATGATATTGTTAGAAAAACCAAATAAATACAACAAGCATAAATTTTAAGTGGAAAACCCTAATAGGAAGAACCATTGTCTAAACTATTCTTGCACCTTTTGTATTGCCTCAAAAGTGATTGAAGTGCTCTATTATCTTGCCAACAATGGTCTCATGTCGTTCAATATTTCCTCTCCCCTAACATGAAGGTTGGGGTGCCGAAATAAGGCGGGCAAAGTAATATGTAATTCCTCTTACGATTGGAAAAATTCTAATTAAAGTGTTGAGTTTTGTTACTTACAAGGATCCTCTGATCTACGACTACTACAAAGAATATTCTAGAATATTATGCGGAGGTTGAATCCCTACCTTCCATCTAATAACTATTGATAATTAAATTAAAATTGTGGAAGCCCTGTTCAAAAATAGACATGCCTATTGACATAATAATGAAATATATTCAATATAAAATATAAATAATCAACGTTGATAATGATAAAAAGATGCATTTATTTCGCACGTGAAACATGGAAATTAGAATATAAAGTAATATCTGAATATCTCTTACATTATCACCCTAAACTGCATTCACCTATTTATAACTCCTTTCAACTAATTGAGTTTAAATTTGAATTTAAATTAAACATCTATATAAAACTCTGATAGAATAAAAATTAGTTTAAAATTAAACTTTGAAAAACAATATGAAGCTTTAATATTGAAAAATAATTTAAATGAATTATATAATATTTTAATATATGAAGATTTTTATTGAAAAAAATGTATTAGAAAATGTATTATTAACTCGTATTAGAAAGGAGAAATAGAAATAATCCAATTAATAATAATAATAATAATATTAAAAAAATTGTAAATTCTTTCTCATCCAAATTAATTAATTAATTATGTTTTCCATGTGATCAAAACCCACTCGTATTAGAAAGGAGAAATAGAAACAATCCAATTAAAATAATAATAATAATAATAATATTAAATAATAATAGTAATAATAATATTAAAAAAATTATAAAATTCTTTCACATCCAAATTAATTAATTAATTTTGTTTTGCATGTGATCAAAATCCACATGCAACGGACTGATGGCGCCATCATGGGTGGTCGGTGTTCACTGTTCAGCATTTGGGCCTGTATTGGGTGTATATATATTCCCAGAGAATAAGCTTGTGATTGCTTTGTCTGGGAAAAAACATGTAATCAGGCAAAATAGCTAATTAATGCTCTCTCTAATAACAGGGACCCCTGTTAGGTCAATTTAATTCAGTTCAAGTCCTATACAAGATCTGTTCTCTCAGGGATTTCATCTTACCATTCACTCTAGAGCCACTTGACAGGAGTAGCTACAAAAATGTAAGTGTCCATCAATTCCCTGAATGATCTGCAATGGTTTGCCTTATTGATCTGAGCTTTTTAGTGTATGCATGTAAAAACTCCACAGAGTTTGGGTGCAGGATCATCTTCCCACCTTCCCCTGCTTTGTCTCGTTGTAATGCAATTTATATGCAAGGAGAGTTCGAATTTTCCAGCTGCAATGTGAGTGCATAATGTTCTAGTTTAAAAAAGAAGAAGAAGAAATCTCGCTGGCCTTCAGAAATATGGGCATGTTAAATAAAACTAAAATGAAGAGTGTTGGAGAAATGCTCGATGTCTTTGAAAGCAAAGCAAGTCAAAATCATCAATGTTGAATTTGGAAAATCAAAGCAAGTCAAGATCATCAATGTTGAACTTGGTAAAGAGAAAGGTGATTTTATAAAAATGGATGATACAGAATTTGTTGGAAAGCTGAAGAAATAGGACAATGGCCAGTAAAGGAAGGAGACCTAGCAATCATGCCAAGATTGGGTCTTGTCAAATGAGGAGCTCAAGAAGAGGGTATAGCTCCCAAAAATCTGGCTAGGAGTCGTATCATTGTGTTTCTTGGCAGCGAATAATAAAATTCTATCTCAAGCACCAATAAGGGAGATTGGGTCTTGTCAAATGAGGAGTTCAAGAAGAGGGCATAGCTCCCAAAAATCTGGCTAGGAGTGGTAACGTTGTGTTTCTTGGCAGCGAATAATAAAATTCTATCTCAAGCACCAACAAGGAAGGGATGCTTCCAAGAGCCAAACAGATGTACCAGATGCCTGGAGGAAAGAGGGAGATCCACAGTAAGGAAAGATGCCCGGAGGAAAGAGGGAGATCCACAGCAAGGAAAGATGCCGGGAGGAAAGAGGGAGGTTCAATCATTCAGTAATACACTAAGAAAGGAAACCTAGATAGGATCCTCCTCCATGACAGCAGTCACAAAACACTCGCTCAAACAGAGATAAATGTTGTATACATGTCATATAGGTAGGTACGAGTTGAAAATTTAGAATATGAAAATTCAGGTGGAAGTGGGTAAACGTCAAATATGTTATAATATGTTATAAAATGTTAATGCGGAATATAAAAAAGCTGCGGGTGGAATTGGGTTAAAGGTTAAAGTTCAGATGAGGTTGAAATGTGAAATTTAAAGAATACAATAAAGCAACGCCCGTGAATGCCCATGAGTGTGGCAGTATCAGCTTAAAGGGTTAGCATTATTCATTCTTCAATCTTCACGTTTCTTGCTTGTCTGCTCCTAATTCTTCTTATCAGAGAAAACGAACGAATATTCTGCAGAATTGTCCAGAGTGAGTTGTTGGTGCTATTGGTTAATTCCTATGCCCTGAGTACACAGAATTTGCAAGTAGCAATTATTTGTGTGAGAGCTTAAAATCCTGCATAATGAAAGCATAATTAATGTCTGTAGCAGCAGTGGACAATGGGAAGAATCATATAGTCCACATGGATAAATCTCAGATGCCCACTGTGTTTTCCTCTCATGAGCACTGGTATAATTCCATCCTTTCATCCCTCACAACAAAGAAGAAACAAGAAGCCCTACTGTATTTTTATGACACAGTCATGCAGGGGTTCAGCACCAAGTTAACCCAATCAGAGCTGGACGCCCTGAAGGAAACGTGAGGTCACATCTCAAGTTACCAGGACACGGCGGGAAAGTGGCTTACCACATATTCTATCAACATCCTCGGCCTCGATGAAAAATCTGGCATATGGCCCCAATCACAGTTAGGCAACAGCTCAGATATGATCATCGGACTTCTAGACACTGGCATCTGGCCCGAGAGCCAAAGCTTCAGAGACACCAGAATGGGCGAGGTACCGGCCCGTTGGAAAGGCCAATGCCAGGCGGGAATGCCTTTAATAGCTCGCTCTGCAACAGAAAACTCATTGGAGCTCGTTACTTCAACAAAGGATTCCTGGCAAGTGGTGGGCACATAGATCCGATCTACGATTACAATTCCACCCGAGATTTTGAGGGCCACGGTTCCCACACCTTGTCCACGGCCGCAGGAAACTTTGTGCCCGACGTTCATTATGTTGGCTACGCAACGGGCACGGCCAAAGGCATGGCGCCTCGGGCACGGCTGGCCATGTACAAGGTCAACACCAACTCAAACCTGAAACTCCATGGATGAAAGAGAGCATGCCGCAAGTGGGCGAAGGAGAGCACGCCGTCGTTTAACAAAGCCGAACAACACATTTCAAAAAAGCGTGAAACATATCAAAATTCAAATGGCTCGGAAGTTGGGTATAAATGGAATTTGCTTGTAATAATTCAGGTACTTTGATGCGGCGGGTGCTATTTCATGGACTATAGCATATTTAATGCTATAGTCTTTACACCCTGACAGGAATCCACCGATAGCAGGTCCACCATGCACATGCCCATTCCCATAACCCATAACATACACCATGTCGGACATCTCGATTCCCGGCGAATTGCCGGCGACTCCACCTTTCCTATTCAGCTCTAGTTTATTTAATGCAGTTTAAGAGGACTAGTGACAGTAGCATGATTTCCATCTATTCCAGTATTTCTCATTTATTATCAGCGGATTCCCATTTATATTTCCTACTCCCAGAAGGCCATTTGAATTTGAAATTTGTTTTCCCGCTTTGTTTTGAAATTTGTGGTTCCCCTTGTTATCGCAGGGCATGCTCTCTTTCATACACTTGCGGCATGCTCTCTTTGGCAGACTCTGTGGAGACGAGATCGACGAGCTCTTGCTGTGGCCATGGTAACAGGGCCTCGGATGGCTGGCATGGCAATGCAATTGCAGTGCAGTGTACATTGTAACTACAAGCACACAGAATTTGTGATGGTTATGAGAATGAGGTGGTCTGAATGAAAGCATTGTCTGGATGAGTGACCTCAGGTCCACAGCTATTGCCTGTAAGCTTTCCAATCCATCCATTATCCGACCCACGATCATCGCTTTGCACTTGTTGATAAATTACCCTCTTTCTCTTTTGCAGGTGCAGGAAAGACACGGACCACAACAACTCGGGCGGAACGCGCAAGTTTAGGGTCGAATTTATTAACTGGCGAGAAGATTCAGATTCAGAAAAAGAAGAGCACATCAATAGAATCCATGCAAAGGAACCAGAAAATAATATAGTTATTGCCTTTACTCCATATAAAGCCCTATGCATAAGCGCATCAGGTGATGACGAGCCCAAATATAATACCTTCCCCTCACCCTCCGGGGTTTAATCAAAGCCTGTAACTTGGTACTGAAAATTCCAATTGCCGCATTGCATTTCAGGTTATTGAAATTTTCATCTAGCAGATTATCCATGGCTCGCAGGATTTTGTCAGACGACCGGATGCCATCAGATAAGTCGAGCAAAAGTTGTGTTCCTTGAAGCTTTCCGATTTGGGTGATCACTGCGATGCAAATATGGAGAGCTTCGAGGTTAAAGATCGTGTATTCATTCGTCCATTCATCAGCACATTCCAATGTATTTGCAGGAACAAGAACAAACAGATCCGCTTATGTCACAGAGAGGGTTTCCATTGCTCCCGAAAGCCATGCCACATAATCTACGCACTTACAATCTCCCCATGCAGCCTCAATTGCTTCAATCTTTCTTCCAAGGCCGCCTAAAAAACTTCCAGTTCTGATGATATCGGCATCCTTTGATATTTGAAAGACTTTACCTCTGGATCTGGTTGAACCCAAAATTTCAGAGCGCTACATAATCTGAATCACAATATGCAAAGCTAATGTACAGAGGCAAAGTTTATCTCGTTTATAAAAAAAGGACGTAGACAAAAGGATATGTAAAAGACTATATGTAACTGGTTTTCATTCATAACACATAGATCAGATAGCTTTTTTCTTCAAAGGATGTTGAGCTGAAGTGGCGTGGCATATATTAATAAGGGTACAATTGGAAATTGGAATTTGTAGAAAATTATGCGTAAAAGCAGAGCTAAAAATTGGAACTAGTCTTGGCTTGGGAAATCGAAGGAGAAGCTCTTTGCTGGTCTCTCGGTGAGTTGCATGGAAGTCGAGCTTTATGTATACAAACTATGTGTGTGTTTGCATGACATGTCACCAATATCGTTCCGTAGATTGAATGAACCAGTAGAAAACATTAACCCTTTAAAGAGACGGAGAAATTATAATTAATGGCTTTTCTGGTAAATGTTAAAGATCATCACAAGAAGGCTATATTTTATTGGAATTATCATGTGAAAAGGTGTACTAAGAACATGATAGACAATTCTTAAGTGGAATATTAGAGCTAATAACTTTGTGAAGTAACTTAAATTTGGTTGTCTCCTAGTCAGCCACGTTAAAACCAAAATATATGATTGTTTTTGTCAAATGAATCCGAGCTTGTCCGGGTCAAAGAAATATAGACGTTTTCACTTTTACGAAGAGAAATGAATTTATATATATTTTTTTTAAATCTATTTTTTTTTCATCCATCCATGCAGAAAACGTGAGAAATGAGTAGACTAGCCAATTATAAACTCGTTTATCAAATAGATAAAGAAGGTAACCAAATATAATTTATATTATTTTAAGTTGGCTCATCTAGGTTGGCTTAGGATAGTTAAGATTGAATGAGAAATTCATTATTTATTTATTTTTTAATAGAATGTTTTTATTAGATGATGTGGTAATTTCTTTTAGACAAAAGATAAAATTAAAATTAAAAACATAAAATCTGAGATTAGCGATGTAAAATCATTATATATTTATTTTACAATAAAATGTTTGTGGTAATTTTTTTAAGTAAAAGATAAAAATAAAATTAAAAACTAAAATTTCAAGTTAGTGATATTAGAGATGAAAATGTTTACTTTATCATGTTGATTTATGTCCCTAATATTTTTATTTACTACTTTGGTGAGCCAAGAATATTTAGCCTTCTTATGTAGCCTAAATGCAACTACCCTATGGTTGCTTTTTTTTTTTTTTAAAGAAGTCTTGTTAAGCAAGAGATGATACATTCATGTTCTTGTAGCTTGATATACATTGAACTAAAGGGAAACATGGTGCAATAAACCACCAAACCAAGAAGCATAGTCATCCAAGTAAGGAGAAATGAGATTCCCTTAACCAAAGGTTGTTATCAACTAATCTAATTCCAAGAAGAGAAAAATACTCCATGAGATATATCCCTCTTAGTTGATTTAATGCTCAAAGGTACTAGTAGCAAATCCCACCAATGTGATGAAGATCACAATGTGGAACCTCATATAATATGGGGTGCAATAGACCTTACAACTTGGTTAGCATCCCCCAAAAATGTGTAGTAGTTTCAAATATACCATAATTCCCTACATATTATACCATTGCCACATGGTAGCATGTATATCCATATGTTTTATTAGTCATGGTGCAGAGTTTTACTAATGAAGTTAAAGAGACTAACATAGTTGTATAATAGGAATATCATACACTAATGGTAAGTAATATAAAATAAGAGATGAGTGAACTGTTGGTACTCATCTTTAACAAACAAAGTGACCTAGAAAATGAGGCTACACCTAAAGGCCAATAGGTGGCTAAGGGCCTACCTTCTTTGCCTTTAGTTGCACATTAATCAAAATAGCATTGGAAGTAGAAGCTCCATGGAGATGACCAATATTAGCATGTCTCACCAAAGTTTCTAGATGCTATCGAGGGATACCTTCAACAAATTCCATTTTGTAAGCCTTTTTGTAGAAAAAGGTCAACTTTTTTCTCTAAACTTTGAAGTTTGTGCAAGAGAGATGAGTGAGAGCCACCTTGTTCCTCTAATACACGAAAAATGAATAATTTGTTAATCTAGTAAGGTTTCATGAGTTTGGCAATGTTGGTCTCTCTTGTGTGAGAGAACTTAGGGTCATAAACCCATTCTTTGAATTCCATTTCAATCTATCCCCTGCATATCTACTACCTTTTTCTATTGAATTCTCAATTCCATGTCTTGAACTTCCTATTTGATATGTTCAATTGTAGCTGCTACAATCCCCCCTCCTAAATGTTTTCCTATGCCTTGATTTTGGCCTCCCTCTTGTTTATAAGGAATTATCTTTCATTGTCGTTAAGTATTCCCTTTGTTTGTCTAAGTGTTATAAAGAGTTATCCCCCCTCCTAAATGTTTTCCTATGCCTTGATTTTGGCCTACCTCTTGTTTATAAGAAATTATCTTTCATTGTCGTTAAGTATTCCCTTTGTTTGTCTGAGTGTTATAAAGAGTTATCCCCCCTCCTAAATGTTTTAAGGAATGCAAGGTGGAACACATTATGCTGAATAGAATATCTGGTATTATAACTTTTAGCATTGTTCCAACCAACAAAACTATCTACACATTTTGGAAGATCAAATGGAAATAAGTTTTGAAGAATTCAATCAGAAAACGTCCAAGATCATTGGCACACATGATTAATGGTACCATGTCCTATGAATCTAATATTTTTATGCACTTACAATTAAGGGAGAAAACAAGATCCAAAGAATGTATACCACAGGGACCAATAAACAGTCTATTTGATAATTCTTTCTAGGCTCAACAAAAACAACATTACATGCTCCTTAAATCCTTCACAGTCAATGCAAATGATGTACAACACAAGATTCATTGTGTTGTCAATCAAACAATAGTTCTGACCGAAAATGCCACCAAATTCCTTCAATCTCCTACAGTGATTAATGCACCAAACATACGTGTACCAACTACAACGACATATATCATTTTACTAATGTTTTCATGTCAAAATCAATGTGATACAATTAAGTCACCTTTAAGCAAAAACTCATTGCAATTTCTATACAAGGTTGTTTGTTCTGACTAAAATAACTTTAGTGCTCACAATTAACACATGCACCACAATTTGTAAGTATGATGTAGTTTTGTAGAATAAATCTTCCACAATAGCCTCAAGAAAGGATGCAGATTGGTGTTGGATTGTTTGTCTTGGATAAGTTTAAACTGTGCATATAGAATTCACTCATACCAAGGGATAGTTGAATGGTTAGACATTGCCAACTCATAGAAGTTGCCTCAGATTTGTAAGTTCAAATCTTTGTATTTGTTTGCAACAACTCTATAGACTTACCCTCAAAATTATTGCAAGACTTTAACCTTGAAAATGTGCCAAGCATTCTCACAAATCTACCTTCCAAATGTCCTTAAGAGGATTCAAAATAAACCCATCGTTTGTGCTCTAGTGGGTGTCTGGTTAGGGCATCAATGTTCAACCTTAAATTCTTAGATTAGCTTCAGGAATTAGGCTCCAAATGCTTGCTTCATCCACAGACCACTCAATTACCTTTTACCATAATTTTGTTTCAGCATTGGAGCTCAATGTGCATAGATTTATGCCTTCAATCACTGAGATAAACTGGTGTATGTGCTCAGAAAATGGAATCTAAACGCCTAGTGAAAAACACAGATCTCAAATAAGTGTCATTGGGACCCACAAATTACTTTAGCGAAGATGTAATTAAGTGGATTTTATTCTCATAGGAATGCATCCAATTAGAAGGAGAGTGCTAGTTTAAACAATTGTGGATATGTAGAATGAAGACTTTGAAAGCAGGGTAGAGTACTAAAGATTTACCATTCACATTATTTTAAGTTAAATTGGATCTTTTATATTAGCAATAATTTATACATAGAATACATCCAGAGAATTATTAACGACCTAGGGGAAGCAGATGGTCTATTAAGAAGACGAAAGTATGGTGTGGAGTCATGATGTATGGAAAAATTAAAAGCTTAAAAAGGTTAAAAAAGGTTTTGTGCCAAAATGTTTGCATTTGTAACTGGAAATTCCTTTTCCTTTCTCAGATTAGAGGGAAGACAAAAGCAAGTGAAGCGAGTGAACAAGGTGGAAAAATTGCTTAAGCATCGTGCTATCCATTGGGATCTGAAGAAGCTAGCAGAGCTTGAGTGAGGTCGGCTTTGTCACTTCTCCTGTTGTTTGGAGGTTCCACATCCGAAGTTTCCTCCACGATGAGGCATTTGTGGGAGTTGTACCTTTGGAGAGAATGCTCCTTGTTTGCAAGCTGGCCAACAATGATGAGAGGCCACACCAAACATCCTTCCTCGATAATAGATTGTTGATTGGGAAGCTCCTAGCTTGACGTGCCTCGGACTCGGCCATATCCTACCATGATGATGGAGGGAGAAGGAGATTGAATCTGATGGGATAGATGTTTCTTTGAAGACATGCCTAAAGAACTCGAGGATGTGGAGGACACTACCATAAGAGGGAATCCTGTGTCGATGATTTTGGATAGGTTTCAAAGGGATATTATGAGGTGACTAACATAGGCATTGGATTCAACCACACATCTTTCTTCACCATCACGAGAAAGCTCCAGGTCCTAAAGCTGACATGCCAATAAGTTGTGAACAACCCCACAAAGGCTAAGCAACTTCCACAACAACATATCGTGTGACGAAGTTGAAGGGGTGAGAAAGTTGAGGGAGAAGTGGAATAGGACAAAGGGGTCCCGAGGAACATGAATATATAGTTTCCTTTACATAGGTAAGTTCATTAACTTAATAGGAGCTGAGAAAGGGAGCTTCAACGTATGGACATGCCTATGCAGGGATGCCTCGACACATGATCTCTCCCTTGTAATCACACAAGGGAGGCTATGTGCTTGAGTCCATTGACTAATTACTAGTGGATGTAGATGCAAGTTTTTACACTGAGGATTTGAAGAAGGGGAGAGACTTCAACTTCAGAAAAAGTTATTGCACTAGAAACTAACAAACAAGAACAAGGTCACCAAATGTGTATATAGCGAACACAAAGAGTTCCAATGACTGCTTCATAGTAGGGATCTATATCCTCGAATTGGTTCTATAACTTCGACGTGCACTGTTTTCTGGGATGGGATTACACATAATTAATCTTGGTGATATAGGTGGAATCAGAGGAACACTACAGGAGGATCTTCGGAGGGAATTCGAGTTAGTGGAAGGAGTGGCCCACAAGAGGCTAAGGGATCCCAAGGTCATAAAAGAGGATGAAGCTATCATTTTCCAGCGTTTTGAACATTTGACAAACAAACTCACTCTGGCCTCTTAACGGGGCCTCGGATGGCTGGCATGGCAATGCAATTGCAATGCAGTGTACATTGTAAATACAAGCACACAGAATTTGTGATGGTTATGAGAATGAGGTGGTCTGAATGAAAGCATTGTTCACAATCACCAAATTCTTGAAGAAGCCATCCACCTGGTTTCTCAAAAATTCTTAAATCTTTGTCAACCCTTTCAAGTTTATGTTTGAATTCATCCACATGGATAGCCATTCTCATCTTTAACTTCTCCTCCTCACTATTCCCATTTTCATAAAGTAATGGCATTGTCTGGATGAGTGACCTCAGGTCCGCAGCTACTGCCTGTAAGCTTTCCAATCCATCCATTCTCTGTCTCTTTAAAGGGTTAATGTTTTCTACTGGTTCATTCAATCTACGGAACGATATTGGTGACATGTCATGCAAACACACGGCGAGTCCTATTTGTGCAACTATAGCATAGTTAATGTTATAGTCCTTACACCCCTGACAGGAATTTGACCTCATCGCATACCATGTTCATGCATCCATGCATGCATCATCACCCAGCTCCGGCGATGCCTTCTGCCCGAGCTTGACCTCACTGCGACCATAATCCGACGATGCGTTCCTGCCCGCCTCGCACAAATAGGACTCTCCGTCTGAGAGATCGGTGATTGTACCGTACTTCACATCCACGCCTGCATATTAGTCGCGCTTCCTGTCATTTGAATTTTAAATTTGTTGTCCCGCCCTGTTTTGAAATCAGTTGTCCCGCCTTTTTATCATATAATTGTTTTGATGCATGCTCTTTCACCTGGAGTTTATTTTATCTAAACGTCCCTTGATACCGCTGAACAGTATCATGGGCAGCTGCAACTTTGGATGCAGGTTCGAATCAATGCTCGTTGTGCCCGCCTGGTGCCATGTGTGAGATTTTTCATTAGCAATATCATCGAAGAGCACCGTCATGTAGAGCAGCGTAGGGAAACCGCTGATCAATTTGATTTTGTTGATGTTCTACCGTCGTTACATGGAAAAAATAAGGTGGATGAGGATGATATGATCGTTGTTCTCTGGGTCAGTGTTCTCACACTCTGATCTCACTGGCTTGCTGAAGCCTCAGAACCCTACTCATTCTTGAACCATCTGCCAGCCAGTAGTAGAAGCCCTCTTTTCAATATGTTTTGTTGGTTTTGCTTCTCCTTCTTTGATGATGGAAAGAGAAGGGACGAATTAGAAAATGGGGATGGGGTGGTCTCATCCATGGATTCTGCAGAAATGTAAAACATCTTCACCTCTGATCTATGTTTGTTATTATTATTGATGGACCATATAAAAGCTGCTGGTAATACATATTTTATGTTTATGTGGGTCACAATTCTTTACAATGAAAATCTGCAGCAACAACCTGAAAGTTCTTGTCAAGTGCATGAATATAGGAGAGGGACTTGTCCACAAGTTCGAGCGTCCCCCTCAATTACAGGACATTATGGTGATTAACTTATTTATATAGATGGGATGGAGTTGTGGTTTGATTGGTTTGGAGAAGGCAAGTTGGTTCATTGGAATTTAGAAGGCGGTCAAATTGAATAAAGGAGTAAGTGAGAGACTCCTATGAAACAAAACAAACCATCATAGCGGGGGCTGTCTGTATATGCCGCATGTTAATGGGTGATTTTTTCTTGCTTCGAAAGTTACGTTGGCGGTGCCATGGCAAGGATGTTTCACAGATGCGCAAATTCCATATACAGAAATTGTGCATATACGGAAACTATGCATATACGGAAGACACGTGCATATCTTCCGTATATGCCTAGTTTCCGTATATGCGCACATCTTCCGTATATGCCCAGTTTCCGTATATGCGCACATCAATCCTCCTACATATGATGCACAGTATCCTCTCCCGCACACCGACTCCCTGTATATGGAATTTGCGCATATACGGAAACTGGGCATATACGGAAGATGTGCGCGTCTTTCGTATATGCACCGTTTCCGTATATGCGAAATTTCAAGATATGGAATTTGTACACATCTTCGTTTATGCTTCTGCATCGTATATGCGCAAATTCCGGAAACTGTGCATATACAGAAGATGTGCACATATACGGAAACTGGGCATATACGGAAGATGTGCGCATATACGGAAACTGGGCATATACGGAAGATATGCACAAATATTCTGTATATGCCCAGTTTCCGTATATGCGCAATTTCTGTATATTGAATTTGCACGTATACGATGCAGATACATGAAGATTCCTGTATGTGCATATCATCCATATACATAAATTGCGCATATACGGAAACTGTGCATATACGGAAGATGTGCGCATATACGGAAACTGGGCATATACGGAAGATGTGCACATATACGGAAACTGGGCATATACGGAAGATATGCGCGTGTCTTCCGTATATACACATTTTCCGTATATGTGCATTTTCTGTATATGGAATTTGTACACATCTTCGTTTATGCTTCTACATCGTATGTGTGTGTCTTCCGTATATGCACGTCGTTCATGTATCTGCATCATAGATGCGCAAATTCCATATACAGAAATTGCGCATATACGGAAAATGTGCATATACGGAAGACACGTGCATATCTTCCGTATATGCCCAGTTTCCGTATATGCGCACATCTTCCGTATATGCCCAGTTTTCGTATATGCGCACATCTTCCGTATATGCACAGTTTCCGTATATGCGCAATTTATGTATATGGAAATTGCGCATATACGGAAACTGTGCATATACGGAAGATGTGTGCATATACGGAAACTGGGCATATACGAAAGATGTGCGCATATACGGAAGATATGCACAAATCTTTCGTATATGCCCAGTTTCCGTATATGCGCAATTTCTATATATTGAATTTGTGCGTATACGATGCAGATACATGAACTTTCCTATATGTGCATATCATCTGTATATGCACGTCGTTCATGTATATTCCTTTATGTTACAGAAACTACGCATATACGAAACTATGCATATACGGAAGATGTGCGCATATACGGAAACTGGGCATATATGGAAGATATGTGCGTGCCTTCCGTATATCCCTAACTTTCTTGTATGTGCATATCTTCCGTATATGCACGTCGTTCATGCATCTTCGTTTATGTTATAGAAACTGCGCATATACGGAAACTGTGCATATACGGAAGATGTGCGCACATGCACAATTTCCGTATATGCACAGTTTCCGTATATGCGCAGTTTGTGTAAACTGGGCATATACGGAAACTGGGCATATACGGAAGATGTGCGCATATACGGAAACTGGGCATATACGGAAGATATGCGCGTGTCTTCCGTACACGCACAGTTTCCGTATATGCGCAATTTCTGTATATGGAATTTGCGCATCTACCATGCAGATACATGAACGACGTGCATATACGGAAGACACGCACATACGATGTAGAAGCATAAACGAAGATGTGTACAAATTCCATATACAGAAAATGCGCATATACGGAAACTTTGCATATACGGAAGATACGCGCATATCTTCCGTATATGCCCAGTTTCCGTATATGCGCACATCTTCCGTATATACCCAGTTTCCGTATATGCGCACATCTTCCGTATATGCACAGTTTCCGTATATGCGCAATTTATGTATATGGACGATATGCACATACAGGAATCTTCATGTATCTGCATCGTATACGCGCAAATTCAAGATACAGAAATTGCGCATATACGGAAACTGGCATATACGAAAGATTTGTGCATATCTTCCGTATATGCCCAGTTTCCGTATATGCGCACATCTTCCGTATATGCTCAATTTCCGTATATGCGCACATCTTCTGTATATGCACAGTTTCCGTATATGCGCAATTTATGTATATGGAATTTGCGCATATACGATGCAGAAGCATAAACGAAGATGTGTACAAATTCCATATCTTGAAATT
>APFE031735408.1:0-11890 GCA_000404065.3 Pinus taeda | reverse complement strand
CATCCAACTTCAAGAAAAGAAAAAGAATCTAATTGTGATTTAACAAAATATTATTTGCATGATTAAAAAAAAAAAAGCCTTCCAAGATCGTTGTAGTTGGGTTGGCTTAATAAATCAAGAAGATTGGAAGTGTGGCACATGTTAGTGAATTGAGAGAAAATGTGAGTAAGAACCAGGTTCATCTTCCACCTTTTTAGTATTGCAAATTTGACCAATTCTATTATCCCAATGAGTCTTAGAAGTATAGACCACTACCCACTTTAAAATTAAGAATTTATTTTTAATAATTGATATATATATATATATATATATATATATATATTTATAATTAATAATATTTAAATATATTTAAATATATCATCAAATATATTTATATAAGTATAATTAATTATATTAATATGTTTTTGTTATGTTTAATAATTTGGTACATTGTTTTTTAAATAATTTTTATAGCATAATTAAATTAGTTTAGATTCATCTTAATTTGAGATTTATAAGGATTAAATTATTGAAAATACAAATTTATTTACCTTGAAAATTTTGATTCTTCTTTGCATTTAATAGATTAGGTTTAGAGATAAAATAAATCTATGTTGATTCTTAATAATATTATTTATATTTGTATAAATTTTACATCTCTATTCTTATTTTAAATTTTATTAAAATCTTAATTATATATAGAAAAATAGTGCACATTTATTTATATATGTGTATGTGTGCTATAATGTAATGTTTAACATTTTCACTAAATCAAATTAGATTAATGTAATAAATAAATAGAATAAGAGGTGCTATGTAATGTAATGCAAACATTTTAATTCGATAAAAATAAAAATAAAAATAATCATGTTATAATAATAATAATAATAATAATAATAATAATAATGGCCCTTGGTATTAAGAACTCTTGGTATGGACTGATGATATTCATGTGGAATATAGCCTATTTAAAGGGGAAATTAAACCAGTCTACATCCATCTTAACTCTCGATCTACCAAGAGCAAGGAAAGATCAAATTTCTTGATATGAAAACTCTGTTAAAGTGAAAAGAGATTTGATCTTACTTGGGGCTTAATAGATCTATAGTTAAAAGAATCTAAATAAGTTTATATAATTTTCACATCCCTATACATAAATATTCTTATTTATAATAGTATGTTTATTAATTAAATTTATTAAATTTTATATATTTGTTAATTATATCTTTTCATGAGGTGATTAACAATATGAATTATTATTATTTCATGACATTTCACATAAAAAAAATGTTCATAGTTTTATTAATAAAAAATAATCCAATTCTCACATACCCATAAGTAAAACCTTTTATATATATATATATATATATATATATAACAATACAGTACAGTACATTAGTCCTTCAATGTATAAACCAAGGATCTACTTATTTAATTGGTAATAATACATTGACTCAGCCCCTAAACATATAAACAAACGGATTTATTATTACCGCAACACTTATTTAATTCTTGAATCTTTGCAATACATAGGCATAGATATAAGATCTATGGTAACATTTACTAAGGTTTTGTGGTGATATAAGAGTCACCTCACATTAGTTTAGTTATACCTTAAGCACATGACTCAGTTCAATCTTTAATTACATCATGCGACATTTGTTCAGTAATTAATGACATCCTTTTTGCGCGGCTTACTGCCCCTAGGGTTGAGCTTTCGCCGTGGTGTCTAGCTGGGACTTCATGCACGGGTAAGAGTGCAACATCAATGGTGCCTCGGCGATTTCCAAATCAAACGATGGAGGATGTGGAAACCGGTCCTTTGGTGCATTTTCCATACACTTGTTCGGTCTCTGGTTCACTATGGAATTCTTTCTTTGGTAATGGATTCCGCTTGTATTTTTCTTCCTTCTGAAGCGTTCTTAGTGTTGGGTTGAAGTATTTTTCATGGGAACTAAGGACTTTCCTATTTTTTACACTTTACCTCTCAAGACTATCCTCGCATCTCGGTCCAGTTCTGATGTATCTTTTGTATGGGAAGGTATATACTCCCATACTCCCATTTCTATATTGTTGATTTTGGTTTATTTTTCTTAAAGTTCATCATTGAATCTAATCTGATTTCTTGGTGCTTATTTGTGAGGTTTTTCATGCCCAGGTGCTTAAGCGTTTGGAGATCTTTGCTCCTTCTGCCAAAATCCTTATTCCTCAGCAAGTCTTCACCAGGTATGCGTGAGGGGTTTTGGTTAAATACAGAATGGGGATTTCTTAGCTTCTTTTCCTATGTTAGTTGAATGCGTCAATTTTGAAATGGATTAGAGGTTCTGATACAGTGTATGTATTTTAGTTTTAAGGCTCAGAGCCATCAATTCAACCTTAGAATCTATGAGTTTTTAAGTGTAAAAGATGAAACCCTCACTTGGGGTTTTGCGCTGTATTCGTCTGTTATTCGGCTCTAAACTAAAGGTGTTTCAGTTTTTATTACATAATAATTATTTCAGACTTTGGTTCTGCTCTTTATGCATGCATTTCTCCAATTCCGTATTGAGGCACTGTAACTTTTCTATTAACTTGTAGCACATTATTTATGGTATTTACTATGGTTACTATTTAGCGGCATATCCTTTTTTTCCTTTCTGGGTTGTAAAGTTTTCTTTTTGGTTATATCCTTTAGCTAGATTTAGTTCTAGATTTAGTTCCAGCTCTGCCTTCTTGGAGCTGAGTTGGTACTGGAAAGCCCTACATACTATATTTCTTTCTCTAAGGGTTAGTGGTTTTTCTTCCTCTAGTAATGAGGCAGAACCCTGTTCCTCACCTAACTCCCAATGTTGGGTTTCTAATCAACAATTAGGGTTATAATCACATTTTCTTGCGTTCTTCCTAACTGGAAAACTATGCACCTTCCTTTACTTCATTAGTTGCTTCTATGAATTTAACAACGGATAGTTTCATTTATTTGCGGGTTCTTCATTATTATTTTTAATTTCTGTTTCTATCAATTTATCAGTAAATGATTCCGCTATTCTACGGTTTTACTGTCTTTACGAGTTAATAACAATTAATCTTGTTATTCTATAGGTTTACTGTTTTTATGAAGTGATAGTGAGTAACTTCGTTATTCTATAGGTTTACTGTCTTTATGAATTAACAGTGAATAACTTCGTTATTCTATAGGTTTAGTTTATTTATGAATTAATAGTAAATAATTTAATTATGCAACAATTTTACTATCTTTATGAATTAATAGTAATTAACTTCGTTCTTCTATAGGTTTACACACATACCCTTCTTAATTACTAGGTCCATAATTTTCATAGTAATTAATTTAGTTAAAATAAAATCATATCCATCATGCTAATTAGAAGATAAATCCTATGACTAAATAGGTAGGGTCTCTAGATCATACTTATCTCTCTCACTTAAATTCGAGTTGAACTAGATTTTAATTCTCTGTTTATCTTGCAAAAATCATTGTATTTTAGTAGACATAGGGGGTCTTGTATTTTAAGTAAGTTAGTTTCCTAAGTGTTAAATTAATGTAATTATTTAGGCTTTTGAGTTATTTCAATGAGAATAGGAATTAATTAAGTATTTTGAGGCATATTTGTAAATGTTCTCAAATGTTCGAGAACATAAGAGATTTAGGATAGTTGAAAGATTTGGGAATCAATTGTAAATCTTAGTTTAGGAGTTGGTTTCATAATTTGTGGATTAAAGAAGATCTTTAGGGATAAAGAAGAGATTTTAGGATTTTTTTGCGAAAGTTATGGATCTAAACCACGAATTGGTTATAGAATCCTTTTGTATAAATGTAATCCTAAAAGGCATAGAAAGGGGTTAGCTAGTTAGAGGTTGTGAGTCAGAGGTTTGATTGTAAGCCTATGGTCAGGTAGGAAAACAAAGGCCACTGATTAGAAAATCCGGTAAGAGAGGTAGAGAGTCTCATTAAGTAATCATTTGTTTATATATATATATATGGAGAGAGAGAGAGAGAGAGAGAGAGAATTCAATTCTTGAATTGTGTGAGTGTGGATTGAGTAATATATATATATATAGAGAGAGAGAGAGAGAGAGAGATAGAGAGAGAGAGAGAATTTAATTCCTGAATTGTGTTAGTGTGGATTGAGTAATCGAATGATAAATTGTGTGTGAATTAGAGTTTATGTGTAGCATATATCTGCAAGTGAAGTTCGAGTAGAACACAAAGAAGAAGTGAGGACGAAGGCTCGTGGTTTGATCGTTAAATCCATTTGAAGGATCACAGGTAAGGTTCATGAGTGATTGTGTTAAGAGTACATAGGGTAAGTCCAAGAGGGAGTTGTGTTGCACAACAAATAAATACTGAAACCCTAGAGAAACCTAAAACCACAGAAGAACACTAAGAATGGCATAGAAACGAAGTAAAGAGAAGTACAAAGAAATGAAGTGACAATGCACAAGAGCCATTGGATCTATAATATCAATGAACGAGGTTGAAAGCGATGGGCGATCAAGATTAAGTCACGCGGCATAAAGTAAAAGAAATGAGCAATGGATATTAAACCTAAGAGTTAGCGGAATAAGAGAGTGATTTCCTTAGGTGGAACTGGTTTTTGCGTGGCATAAAAAACGTAAGTGGTTTCCAGAAAACGAACTTGATGAAGGTATGAACCATATCTTAATTGAGTTGAAATCTGGAGGAGATCGGACCATCCATTGAATCCATGATCAAACGGAGATCATGTGTTAAGAAAGTGCAAAGAAGTCTTTCAACAATGGACCCGATAAAAGTTTATACAACAAGGTTAAGATTTTGTTGAGATCTAGTGATCAAGACCGTCCGTTGGTGGACTGATCAGACAGATATCGCGTGGAGAAGATGTGCGCATGTTAATTCACTGAGCGAACGTGATATGATTATGGTCATGAGTTAAAGTTATTTGAGTTTTGGAGGATGAATGGAGATCACATGATAGCCATTGATCTGGTGGTGTGAAATCAACGGTGGAGGATTGAACCAATAAAGGTGAGCATTGGTATATGTGCAAGGTGGCAGAAAGGTAAGGTTAAGTGGGTCTAGGCTATATTTCTATTATATGAGGTTATAATAGAAATAAAGTGAATTAAAAGGTTTAAGTCAGGTTGACAAAGTCTAACTATGGTATGGTTAAAATGAGTGGATGTTATGAATCAACCAAGGTTATGGAGGGTTGAATAGAGTTCTGCTCAAAGGTTAATTGAGGGTCACACTATTGAATAGTCAAATGAAGCGTTTCCACATAAAACTTAATTAAGAAGCCTTAAAACTTTATTTGTGAAGGTTTTCGCCATGGATCAGGTGATTAAGGCCTAAGACGAGTGACATGCAATTTTATTGGCATAATGTGGGTATTTTCGGCTTAGGTTGGCATCATTTGGTATCAAAGCATAATAAGGAAATTCTATGTTATGTTTTAAAGACATGATACAGGAAAGAGGAGATCCAGTTATTTGAATCTGATAAGTAGAAGGCATCACATAAGATGAGAGTAAGTGATACTCTTAAGAAGAGGTTGCAAAAGCATAAAGAAAGCACATTGATGTTTGTTTTCTTGAGGAGAATGGAGATTCACTCAATGTGAAGAGTGGATGGAGACTGCTTGTAAAGTCATACAAGTATTGTTTTATTTAACTCTAGTTTGAGTTTTGTGGGTTAAAGACAGAGTAAATCTTGATAGAAGTAGACAAATAAAGAAAGTTGTATAAGTTCTAAAGAAAAATTTGATTGACAGACTGGAAAAATAGGTGGCAGTGAACCTGAAGAATCTGACTGAAGGTTGGACAAAGAGGACAAGAGTTTTCTCAGAAGTAAGTTGAACAACAAGCAATTGAAAGCCGGAAATGATCTTTCGTTTAATTATCATTGATATGAAAGTAATAGTAATTAGTGAAGCATCTCATAAAGAATATCACAGCATGAAGAGCAGTGATGAGGAAAGCCAGTAAAGGTTTCTGTGAGAGAGTGACAAAACCTAGTATTTCACTTGTGTTTCAAATACAAGAGGATAGTTGTGTTCTCAAAAGTGCAGATGAGATGAAATCTAGAGCATGGAGTGCTCATATGGTTCCAAAGGAGAGAACCAGAAAGATGCCAAATGACTGAGCTCAAGGAGAGAAGCTTAGTGACGTATCATGCAACAGGGAGGATTTGTTGTTGCAGAAACTTGTGTAGCTCATAGTGAGTGAAGAACTCATAGAGATGGAGAAGAAGATGTTTATCGATATTCATAGCAGAGGTTCTGAGGATGACCACAACAGGAGAAAAGTGAAGAAGGAGAATAGGTAAATGGCAAGAGAATGAGTCAAGAGGAAATTGACAAACAGATAGTTGAGTTGAAAGAAAAACTCAATGTATTGAGGATGATACTTGAGGAAAACCAAATACTAGGTTGGGTCTTGAGAAAAAAGGTAGTGAAGTGACATAAGCTATAGAGAAGGCTAAAATAGAGGCAGGTGAAGTGGATGATGGAAGAACTCAGAGAAGCTAAGTTAGAAATGGAAGTTTCCATTTATGAACCAGAACAAGGTGAAGTTCTAGGTGAAGATGAAGACTTGAAGACTAAAACTTCAAGTGAGACCAAAAGGTCACATGATTGTAAATCTAATAATTTGTGTATGTTTGCAGGTGAAACATGTAAAGAAGGACAATTTGCTAATATTTTCATAAAGGAGGAAGAAGACAGGTAGAATCTAAATTTTGTTCTGAAAGAAAATGAGATAGATAGGTCTCATGTAAATACATGTACACAACTGGGGGAAAGTTTTACTTTTTAGCATATTGCAAGGACTGAAAGCATAGGAAATTTGACCATGATGATTGCCAAGAGAAAGAAGAAGTGGAAAAGGATATAAAGCAACCAAGTGGGCAGCTTGAAGAGGTTGAAGAAAAGACCATCGAAATATTTCAGAGTCATGTAGAGGACTTGGAACAGCAGAAAGACTTTAGTAAAACATTGATGTTTGATGTTGTTACAAGACAAGAACAATTTCTTGAGAAGGAAGGAGATGAGAATCAATCTGAATTGATATGTGAAGCAACAGTTGAGATTATTGAACTCTATAATTTTCAAATTGATAATTTGTGTATAAATGCAGGAATCATAAGTAATAATGAAGTACTTATGAAGTGTAACAGATAAATTGAATTGTTGGAGTATTTTCTGGAAAATTCAGACCATGATAGTGTGATTGCATAGGAAGGAGTTCACTACAGTGGACAAGTGCAATAAGAAACCATGGAAGCAGATGGTGTGGAGGAGGGACTAGCTAATAGTGTCATAAATTCTTTTGAGAATTTAAATCAGCATACTGATGTGCTGATAGAGGAGGAGAAATCAGAGCAGCATACTAATGTGTTGCCAAAGGAAGAAGAGGCGCAGAAGCCTTATGATTTTTATTTATAAAAACAATTTGTGAGTGTAGGTTTAGTTGCATATGCTAGAGAAAATTTGGCACAGATGAGTAGCCAAATAGAGATGGAAGAAGAGGATTTTATGGAAAATTTTAATCCATGAACCAGAGATGTTGAATTGGTGGAAAGAATGCTAGACAGTTAGGATTCAATGCAAAAAGAAACAAACATGAAAGAGGGTAAAGATGAAATCGTGGTTGATAGAATCTGACAACTTCAATGAGAATATAATGAACAGAAGTTTGAAGAGTTAGTGAACAACAGCAATAACTTGAGACAAAGAGAAAGAGGTAGCAGTAAGTGGCAGAGTATGGACTAGCCCAAGGATGTGCTGGAGATGGATATTGAAGAGTTATGGCAGTTAATGATGAAACAGTCCGTATGGAGGAGATTGACAGCAGCAGGAAGTGTGATCAATCAAAATTTGAACCTAATTGATAAGGAGAGGAAGATGAAACAGAAGACAGCACACATCCAGTTGTAGCAAAGGTGCAGAGCTTTCAGACAACTAAAAACTAAAGTTTGGGACCCTGGAAGTTTTCTATCAAGATATGAAGACACAAAATCAGGAGATCATGAATATTTTCTACCTTGGGAGTCTGATGCAGGAGCATTCAGCTTAGAAAAATCATTGTATTTTAGTAGACATAGGGGTTCTTGTATTTTAAGGAAGTTAGTTTCCTAAGTGTTAAATTAATGTAATTATTTAGGATTTTGAGTGATTTCAATGAGAATAGGAATTAATTAAGTATTGCGAGGCATATTTGTAAATGTTCTCGAATGTTGGAGAACATGAGAGATTTAGGATAGTTGAAATATTTGGGAATCAATTGTAAATCTTAGATTAGGATTTGGTTACATGATTTGTGGATTAAAGAGGATCCTTAGTGATAAATAAGAGATTTTAGGAATTTTTAGAGAAAGTTATGGATCTAAACCAAGAATTGGTTATAGAATCCTTTTGTATAAATGTAAGCCTGAAAGGCATAGAAAGGGGTTAGCTAGTTAGAGATTGTGAGTTAGATGTTTGATTGTAAGCCTATGGGTAGGTAGGAAAATATAGGCCACTGATTAGAAAAACAGGCCAGAGAGGTAGAGAGTCTCATTATGTAATCATACATACATCTATATATATATATATAGAGAGAGAGAGAGAGAGAGAGAGAGAGAATTCAATTCTTGAATTGTGTAAGTGTGGATTGAGTAATCGAATGATAAATTGTGTGTGAATTAGAGTTTCTGCATAGCATATTTTTGCAAGTGAAATTCGAGCAGAACATAGAGAATACGTGAGGATAAAGGATTGTGATTTAATCGTTGAATCCATTTGAAGGATCACAGTTGAGGTTCAGGAGTGACTATGTTAAGAGTACGCGGGGTAAGTCCAAGAGGGAGTTGTATTGCAGAACAACTAAATACTAAAACCTTAGAGAAATTCGAAACCACAAAAGAACGTTGAGAATGGCATAAAAACGAAGTAAAGAGAAGTGCAAAGAAATGAAGTGACGATGCATAGGAACTATTGGATCTATAAGATCAATGAATGAAGTTGAAAGCGATGGGTGACCAAGATTAACTCGCACAACATAAATTAAAAGAAATGAACAGTTGAGATTAAAGCTAAGAGTTAGCTGAAGAGGAGAGCGGTTTCCTTAGGCATAAGTGTTTTTTGCGTAGCATAAAGATCATAAGTGGTTTACAGAAAACAAACCCAATGAAGGTATGAACCATATTATAATTGAGTTGAAATCTAGAAGAGATCGGACCGTCCATTAAATCTGTGATCGAACGGATATCGCGTGCTGAGAAAGTATGGATGAATCTTTGAAAAATGGACACGATAAAATTTTATATAGCGGGGTTAAGGTTTGTTGAGATCTAGTGATCAAGAACGTCCGTTGGTGGATTGATCGGACAGATATCATGTTGAGAAGATTTTCGCAGGTTAATTTGTTGAGCGGAGTTGATATGATTATGGATGTGAGTTAAAGTTAATTGAGTTATAGAGGATGAATGGACATCACACGATAGTCGTTGATCTCGTGGAGTGAAATCAATAGTGGAGGATTGAACCGATAAAGGTGAGCATAGGTATATGTGCAAGGTGGCGGAAAGGTAAGGGTAAGTGGGTCTAGGCTATATTTCTATTATATGAGGTTATAATAGAAATAAAGTGAATTAAAAGGTTTAAGTCGAGTTGACAAAGTCTAACTATGGTATGGTTAAAATGAGCAGATGTTATGAAACAACTAAGGTTATGGAGGGTTGAATAGAGTTTTTCTCAAAGGTTAATTGAGGATCACACTATTGAATAGTCGAATGAAACGTTGCCACATAAAACTTAATTAAGAAGCCTTAAACCTTTATTTGTGAAGGTTATCACCGTGGATCAGGTGATTAAGGTTTGGGACCATTGACATGAAAATTTATTGGCATAATGTGGGTATTGTTGGCTTAGGATGGCATCACCTCCCAACCTTGAGACCAGCACTGCTTCGTTTTATGTCTCCCCCTGAGCTACCCCTCACAGGGTTTCTCCTCAAGAACTTATATCTTAAACAGTAATAGCTATCTGGTCTTAACCAGACATAGCTACTTTATCATTGTTTTTCCTTCCAGCATAGTTAACCTCGTTCTTTTCTTTAATATTTCTCAACCTTTTTCCTTCATGATCTCAGATGCCCCATCCTCTTGATCCCTTGGAATAAATCTTCTCATGGAAGTAGTTAGGTTTAGGTAACCACCCAACCTAACTATTTGAGAAACAAAATTGTTACCCTTTTGATAATTCATTCTCATTTAATTTTAATCAAATAATTACTACCATCATTCTGACATTCCACTTTTCATATATTTTAATCAAAATTAACTAATTATATAAACTTAATCAGTATTCAGTTTGTTTAAAAGTGTAGTAAATAAATATTTACATATATGGGGGACATCACATCTTCCCCCCCTAGGATTGAACATCGTCCTAATGTTCTTCTATTGGAAATAACTTCGAAAAAATCTCCCTCATAGTCTGTTCATCTTCCCAGGTAGCCTAGTCTGGCCCAAAATGTTGCCATTATACTTTAACTTGGGTGATAACTCATTTTTGCAACATTACTTCTCTCTGATCGATTATACCCATTAGTTCGACCAGGAAATCACCTTCCGGTTAGACCTGTATGCCACAATAAAGCTTTAGTCAATTTCATGGAATCAAAACATAAATCAGTTATACGATATTTTATGTATACGTATATTTATATAATATTTACCTATGAGAGTTCAATTCCTCTGAATCACCTGTATATCCTGCCAACTTATTATGTGTTTGCGGTCATATATATATTTCTTTAATACATAAACATGAAAGACATTGTGCACACAAATATGGTTGGGTAAGGCGAGTTAATAAGCCACTGGCCTAATTCATGCTAAAATTTGAAAAGGGCCGCAAAATCGAGGTGCCAATTTTGTGCATCCATTCCATTACAGTCTACTTTCTTGGCCCAAACATGAACATAGACATGATCCCGCACCTAGAATTCCCAAAAACTTCTTTTCTGGTTAGCAAAATTCTTTTGTCGGTCTTAAGCGACCTTTAAATTGATTTGTACTTCTTTGACCATTTCTTCCATTTCTGCTAGCATATCAAGCCCTATCATTAACTTATCTTCTGGACCACCCCAATTTGAGGGATTCCTAAATTTACGCCCATACAACACGTCAAAAGGGATCATTTGTGTAGAAGTATCATAACTGTTGTTATAAGCAAACTCCACTAGATGTAAACACTCTTCCCACTCGGACGGTTATTGCATTACATAAGATCGAAGCATATCCTCTGCTACCTGATTTACTTGTTGAGTCTTCCCATTTGTCTGAGGGTAATAGGTAGTACTAAAATGTAGTTGAGTGCCTAGTCCTTCAAACAAGGCTTTCGAGAAGGATGATGTAAATTTTACATCACAGTCTGAAGTTATAACTTTTGGTATGTTGTGTAGCTTAAAAACAGTTTGTGTAAATATGTTAGCAATCTATACTTCCTTATAAGTACATTGTATAGGTATGAAGTGAGAATATTTTCTCAGCTTATCAACTACCACCATTATTGAATCATTCTGTTTTCTTGACTTGGGCAACCCTGTTATAAAATCGATAGAAATAACTTCCCATTTCCATTCCAAAATAGGTAATGGGTGAAGTAAAACAGTTGGGTGACGGTGTTTTTTTTATGAAACCAACTCAAGAAAAGATAGAAAAGATATATCAACGCCTTAAAATCTAGCCTCTTCGAGGAGGCAACCTCCTTTACATTACATAAATGAACAATTCTTGGATGATTCAAATGACAAAACCTCCTTTCTATATATAGGAGTCTAAGGAGTCACAATATAACCCAGCCGACCTAACAATAAAATATAAAGCCACAAAAATAATAATAGAGGGATTCTATGGGGCACAGTAATAACAATATGGGGACAATAGGGG
>APFE031735404.1:0-11192 GCA_000404065.3 Pinus taeda | reverse complement strand
ACAGAATTGAAAATGCAGTTGCAAGAATTACTGGACAAGAACTACATCCATCCCAGTGTGTCTCCATGGGGGGCGCCAGTATTGTTTGTCAAGAAGAAAGATGGCACCCTCCGGATGTGTATCGATTACAGGCAATTGAATAAGTTGACTGTTAAAAACAAGTATCCTCTTCCTCGGATCGACGAATTGTTCGATCAAGTAAAAGGCGCGACCGTGTTTTCAAAGATCGATTTACGATCAGGTTATCACCAGATCAGAATCAAGGATGAAGACATCACAAAAACAACTTTTAGAACAAGGTATGGGCATTATGAATTCGTGGTTTTGCCGTTTGGGCTTACCAACGCCCCGGCAACCTTCATGTGCTTGATGAATGGTATTTTCCATCCTTATCTGGACCAGTTCGTGCTGATATTTATTAATGACATCTTAATTTACTCATGCACTATCGAAGAACATCACGAACATCTTCGAATAGTGTTGCAGACCCTTCGATAACATCAGTTGTACGCTAAGTTTAGTAAATGTGACTTCTTCAAAGCAGAAATTCAGTATTTGGGTCACGTAATCACAAAGGATGGAATTGCAGTAAATCCGGAAAAGATAAAAGCGATAATGGAATGGCCGGTTCCAAAAGATGTAGCAGATGTTCGATCTTTCATGGGGTTAGCTGGATATTACAGGAGATTCATGGAAGGTTTCTCTAAGGTAGCATTTCCCATTACTTCCCTGCAGAAGAAAGGAAAACTGTTTCATTGGACCCCAAATTGCCAGAAAAGTTTCGAACAACTGAAACACCTGCTCACCACAGCACCTATTCTAAGTATAGCAGATCCCAGCAAGGATTATGTAGTATGTACAGATGCTAGCAAAGAAGGTTTGGGAGGGGTCTTGATGCAAGAAGGCAGAGTAATTGCCTACGAGTCTCGAAAACTGAAAGAACACGAGCAGAAATATTCTGCTTATGACTTAGAGTTGGCTGCCATTATTCATGCCCTGAAGATGTGGCGGCATTATCTCATGGGCCGGAAATTTTTGCTGCACACCGACCATCACAGTTTGACTAATTATTTCAACCAACCTACCCTAAACGCTAGGCAGGCGAGGTGGGTGGACTTTCTGAGTGGCTTTGACTTTGAGATAAAACATTTGCAAGGAAAGGAAAATAAGGTAGCAGACGCCTTGAGCCGGAAAATACACAATTTGTATGAAGTTTCCTTCAGTGGATGGGAGAGTCCCTTCATGGAAATGATAAAAGAAATTGCAGATCAAGATACTGAATATCAGCAATTGAAGTTACAAATACAGCAATCTGCTAAAAAGGACAGCCAACAAGAATATGAGTTAGATGATGCTGGAAGGATTTACTTCAAGAAAATACTGTATGTGCCTAACCAAAACCGAATTAGAAATCTGATTATGGATGAATTTCATATCAGCCATTACGCAGGGCATCTGGGCTACCAAAAGATGGTAACAGCAATCCGGAAAGAATATTTCTGGCCTGGAATGAAGAAAAGCATTGTTGAATACCTGTCAAGGTGCTTAGAATGTCAGCAGATTAAAGCAGAACATCAGCATCCAGCAGGATTGCTACAACCATTGCCAGTTCCGGAATGGAAATGGGAAATCATCTCCATGGATTTTATTACAGGATTACCCAGAACTAAAAGAAATAATGACTCCATTTTCGTGGTAGTGGACAAATTAAGTAAGGTTGCACATTTTATACCTGTGCAATCTACCTATAGAGCTGCGCAGATCGCTCACATATTTATGCAGAATGTATTCAAGTTACATGGACTTCCGAAAACAATAATTTTCGATCGTGATGTGAAATTCACCTCAGCATTTTGGAAAACACTGTTTGCAGAATTAGGAACTCAACTCAATTTCAGCACCGCATACCATCCACAGACAGATGGGCAGACGGAACGAGTGAATCAAATGGTGGAAGATATGCTAAGGGCTTATGTCATGCAACAACCCACCAGATGGGAAGATTACTTACATATTGTAGAGTTCGCATACAACAACAGTTACCATACTTCCACACAAATGAGTCCATTTGAAGTTTTGTATGGTCGAAAGTGTCGTACACCCGCTAGTTGGGGAGGACCAGAGGATAAATTGAGTCTGGGTCCTGAAATGCTAAAGGAAATGGAAGATATGGTAAAAAGGGTACGTGTTAATTTGAAAGCTGCCCAAGATAGACAGAAGAATTACGCTGATCAAAAGAGAAGGTTCAGAGAGTTTCAGGTTGGGGACCACGTTTACCTTCGAATTCAGGCTAAAAGAAGTACTCTACAGTGGAGTGGATGCGCTAAATTGGCACCCCGATATTGTGGACCCTTTCAAATTTTAGCAAGGGTCGGACCAGTAGCTTACCAGCTGGCCCTGCCAAGTCACATCCGAGTCCATAACGTGTTTCATGTTTCTGTCCTAAAGAAATATGTGTATGACCCTAAGCATGTGATCCGATGGCAAGAGATCCAGGTGGGGATTGTTACGATAAATTCAGTAAAAAAATTTTATATGAAAAGGAAACTAACTCAAGGAATTGTGTGTTGTAGGTCGAACCGGAAGGAGAGGTTCTGGTCGAACCGCTGAGCATTCTCGACCGGAGAGAAGTGCCGCTACAGAAACGAGCTATTACCCAAGTTAAGGTGCAATGGCGACATTTTGGACCTGACGAGGCCACTTGGGAAGATGAGGAGTTGATGAAAAGGACCTATCCCGATCTGTTCGGATCTGTGAGACACTGGGACGGTGTCCAATCTCAGGGGGAGGAGATGTAATGACCAAACATTTTACATGAATAAATTGTTATTTACCTTATGGATGAATGGAAATAACAGAAATTATTACTTTCTTGAAAATGATGATAATATTAATTGTGCAAATGGTATAATATGAATTGCATGATATGTGGGTGTACACAGTAACTTTATGTGAAAAGTTATTTATTCTTCCTGCTTAAAGATAAAGGAAAAACAGTTGCCAGCATATTAGGGGAAACCCTAACTGTTCCCTCTTTCCCATAGGAAAAGGGAAAGAAGAGAAGACCCGGGTTGTTGATGAACAAACGGGGGAAAAAGAAAGGCAAAAGGCACTGGAGCAGAAGAGGAGGGTGCTACGTCTGGTGATGACCAGATAGCACAGACACATTGGTGTGTCATATTCCTGAGGCTATGGCCGGCAAGAAGAGCTTGGGGGAGAGAACCAGTTCAGAAGACTGGTCTCGTGGCTGGGAGGATATCAAGCATGCAATCATCTTCTACGTGCTGTAGAAGTGCAGAAGATCAAGGCAAGATACACAGGTAAGTATCTGTAGTTTAATTAATTAGAGACTAAGTAGTATCCTGTATACCTAAGAATCTGAATTGTAGTTGCTGTGGGTGTGACTCTTGGGCTGTAATACAGAACCTAGGTATTACTGAATGCAATACCGGTAACGATTACGCCCTGTTATACATATATATATGTCTTATATTAGTAATAGGAAGAAACAGGAAGGGAGAACTGAGAGACACCCTGTACATTACTTCCGAATAAGTTAAGTTGTGTGATTAAAGGGACAGTAATCACCAAATACTAGAAATAAATAGAACATCTGAATTATCAGTAACAGGTATGGAAATAGGTTTAAATGTATTATTACATAAACTAGTTATCAGCATCTGAAGTAACCATTACTTTCAATATAGAACTCTACAAGCAGCAAATTCACATTGTCCATAATACTGTTGCAAGCATTGAAAAAGAAACCAAACAAATGCAGATACATTTGGAATGGGGTTTCGATGCGGAAAGATAACAGTCAATAGAATGAATACATGTCTGTCCTGAAAATATATCAGTCAAAGGAATAAATACATGACTGTTTTGTAAATATGCGTGTTTCAGACATAGTGGTACAAACCCTCGTAAGAACCTTAACTTTATAAGGGTCACAAGAAATCGAAATACTGTACTCACTATATAACGATAATACAAAACAACTGTCAAATATCCTAACAATGGAAACATTGGGTTGGCCGATGCACCGGCGTGAACCACCAGGTGGAATGGCGGCCGCATGCTATCAAACAAGGGTTGATATACCCGATGGTCATGCCATCCAGACGGTAAACATAGTTATTTAACTTCAAGAAAATTGAAGAACCGAAAATAAACATTAACCGGCTAAGCTACAGCTAGCAAAGAGCAGTAGTGAAACGCCATCAATGGAGCCGTTACGGGACCGTAACAGGCCTCCTAAACCAACATAAATCCCATCAGAATCGTTACCATAAGTTCGTCAATCGGCTTAGTCATTTATTAACAAATATACATCAAACCCGCGAACCTGTATATCATATAATCCGATAAAAGGCAAACCCAGGAAGGGCCAAGTCGTAACCAAACCCTCAGATCATTTCATTGAAATTAAAATAAATACCCAGTGTGTAATATATGAAGTATCGGTGGCCCATAGGAAGCGGCACCGTGCGCTATCAGTTTGCAACCATATTAAAAACAGTAAGAAAATAATATGGATTATAGAACATGCAGGGTCTGTTCGATAATGGGAACAATCATAAACCTGAGGCATCAACCGACCATGATGCCGAGTCCATTTAATATGATTACACTGTATATACAAATAATTACAGACCCAGATCTGAGCTATCGACAGACCGTAACCAACACCAAAACCCTAATGACAAACTACTCATTCTACAACCTGGGTTTCAACCCCAGTAATCGCAAACAGAGAATGAAAGGAAAATGTTGTCGAATTGAGGCCATGGCGCCAGATCATAGTGAAATGGATAAACCCTGGTAGAGAAAAATTAACATAAGTTCAACTCCAAGATGAAATCAACCATTACAACCTACAGGGTAGCGCGCTTACCTGGTCAAAGGTCTGAAGGCCGAAACCATGAATAGCTCTTGCAACCGCGTCCTCGTCGGTCTGCTACCCTGCTCCATAAATAATAATAAGGTAGTTAAACATATTCCTATCAGATACAGTGAAAAGAACAAACAAAAACAATACTGAAACAAAGTGAAGACATGTTACCTGTCGCAATTGGAGATAGGGCAAGATCCGTGAGGGTTTCACCGCCCTCAGGCCGTCACTGTAAACCATTCGAGGGATCAGTAAACTGTATTAGGAATCCTCACGGCAATGGCACCCCGCCATGGTATCACACCTGAGCAGAAGCTACCTCTGCGAAGCCAGAGTAACAGCACAAATGACCGGGAGCAGAAACGAATGAACCTTATGTATTCCCCGCCCAAGGCATGTCTAACCTCCACCGTTATATCTCTAGTGGTAATCTGGACCGTCGATTGATATGAGGATCCCGAGAAGAGGGTGGCGGGACTGTAGCATTAAAGTCCCAACTACCGAAACCAAAGCTCAGCGCGGCAGATCGATGGAGGGATTTCAGAGACGCCAGGTGTCGCAACCAAGGCGCCCCACCTGCTGCCGAATGTAATGAATTGTACCATTCAAAATTATCAAGGACAATCAAAGGTCAAGTTAATAGTCAGAGGGAAGATACGTTCGGATCGGTGCATTTATAAACCATATCCATTGTTAACCAAGTCAAGTAATCGTGAAGGCGTTATTATATAGTTATGTAGGTAGGGTAAATAATTTTTTTTTTTATGTGAGTAATGTGTAGTATAGGTAAGGTTATGACACATAGTTTGTTGTTTTCACTGCACTTAGGTAAGTTTTTTTTGTTGTTCATTCGCAAATGTAATGCAATACAAAAAAACAATGCAGTAGCGTCCAAGCAAAGTGTGAAAGAAGAATACACACACCACTCTGAATTGTGAATGAATGTAAGAGTTGCTCATTGAAATGCAAAGGAGCAAGCAGTGTGAGTGAAAATGTAAGTTTTTTTTGTTAACAGATCTAAATGATATTTGTATGGCTTGAGTAAAGAATTATTTAATTTTTTTTTTTTCTAGTTGAAGATTGTTTTTTACAGCACTGAATGTAAAGAAATTTCACATACAGGAGTGTAAATTTTTTTAAAAGTGACACAAATTTTTTTTGTGAGGAACTAAAGTGTTTTTGTGAAAAAATGAGTTCATAAAAACAAGTTAGCTTCCATGTGTTAAAATCATGAGAAACAAATCACTATAATCTATTAAGTTTTGTTTGGAATTACCAAAAAATCCCAAAGACCAACAAATTCACAAATCATTAATCATAATGAGCATAATCAGCTAAAATTCCAACCTCCCTCTCTAAAAACATTACCAAATAATGGTATAAACCACGCCATGTTCTTGTTTAATTGGAAGTCTAATTGAAGTACAAAATAAAACCTTACATGATAATCATAGTTTTGATATTAGCGTGCACAGCTGAGCTTTTAGCCATCGCTATTGACATTAACACATCCATAGAGAGAATCGTATTCCCAAATTCAGTGTTTACTAAGAAGTATCTCGAATTCAGGAAAGATATTTTGCCGACATTTTGAACAATAGCCAACCGGATTCACCCAAGTTATCTTGGTATAAGATGATTCTCTCTCGCGAGATTCTGAGATATAAGAGAATCTCCAAAGTAGCACGTCTAGCTTTACTTTTGGTTTGCAGGCCCCCGAGATTCAGACTTGCACTTTCATGATACCTTGTGGGAATGGAGATCGCATGGAATATTACTCCTGGCCTCCAAATCAACCTGGCTGCAGAGCAAAATAATTACTTGACCAGCAGAACCATCAGTATTGCTAATACTGAAGAGAGATATGTTCTCCTGTGCTTGAAGTTTTGTTTAAATTTCAGATTCCCCAAATATCACACTTGAAAGTTACATAAATTTATTTCGATTTTAAGTTAATACAATATTAAAACCTTAAAATATCATTTAATACATGTTTTCTCTTTGAATACACTATTCGACTTTATTTCCTTGTAAAAAAAAGAGTGTGAGTGTTGTTTTAGTGGCTTTTGTCTATGAAAGTAATGATAATCTGTGCAGTCGAACAGTAAATCCTGTTGGTGGATGCTGTTCAATAGACAGTGCCATATTCTTGTCTTCATTCACCCTCCACCGTTTGGTTTGTATATCATGAGAGGTCTCTATCACAGATTCAACAACTGGATCAACGTTAGAGAATCGCAGCTCCTATATTTAAGGACACGATGTCATGGCGTTCAACACAAACTTCTTCCGGCAGCTTTTGCTTGGAATGTGAATTCCAATGGCTTGAATTCCTCTGAGACTGTCTCACCATTAGGAGAGTGGGTACTAAGTTTTAGTCCTTTTATTTTAGGATTTAAACCTTGCTTCTATTACAATTTCGATATATGTGGTTTCTTTTATGTTGGAGATTTTTTTGGTAAAATTCCAAAAACAAACAAACAAACTGAATACAAAGCAATGTTCAGTTTTTCTCTTCAGGATCTTTTGCACATGGAAGCCCCAAAAAAAAATTTATGAACAAAGCAGACTTTCTCAACAAACATAAACTTGTATTAATTTATAAACTGCCTCATACAATTGTCTTCCTCTCTCTCAGAGGGATTCACTAAAAACTTTCACCAAAAACAAAATTACCTCCCTCTTTTACAAATGATTTTACAGTGCTGTGTAAAATCTTCTTTCACATTTACTGCTGTAAAATAGCGTTTACATTTACTACTGTAGAATAAAAATTCTTACATAAGTTTACTGCTGATTCTTTCACATTCACTCGTGTGTGAAATTCTTCATTATATTCGAAATGATGGGGATTTTACATTTAATATTCAAATAAAAAAAATACATTGCCTTCCCATTCGTTTCAAGAAACAACTACAAGCACCTGTAAGAAGGAATCCAAAATTTCATTCACTTTCGGGAGACTTTTTCTTTTACACTGCTGTGTTCCCCATGTTCTTTTGCGCTGCTGCGAACCCTCTACTTCACATCCGTGTGTAATACAATTAAAAAAAATTACATAGATATATTGTTTGACTTTTGCCCATACTTCTGTAGTAAAAAAAACAATAAAATTAAAACTATTACCTACTTTCTACCAACTATCGTATATATCATTAATTACATTACTGCCGGTCAAAACTTTTACGTCAAGTCAAGTATTAAATTGCTCCTGGTGTAGGCCTGTACGTGACCATCGATTTAATTGAATGGGTGAGATCAATTCCTCGGAGGCCCCATTTGCTTGAGCTTTCCTTTCCGGGGGATGGATGGTTTTGGAGTTGTACACTGGACGCGTGGCAGCAAGTCGGGGTGTTCGGAGGCCCTCTGACATAAACAAATTTTTGCGAAAAGCGGTGCAAAATGAGTTGACAGTTTTGTGAAGTGGTTTTCCGGAACAGCGCTGCAATAAATGCGCGCACGTGAAATTACTGTTTCAACACTCCCCTTTAATTTCAGCTGCTGGGCATTCAGTCATACTCAGAGATTTTCTTAAAAACTCAAAGCTTTTCTGGTCCAGTGGCTTTGTCAAAATGTCTGCTACCTGTTCCTGAGTCCTGCAATGTTCTAGAACAATTTCTCCATTGCTCACCAATTCCATGATGTAGTGAAACCTCGTGTCAATGTGTTTCGTTCTCTTATGAAACACTGAATTCTTGGATAATGCAATAGCTGAGCTATTGTCACAAAAAATCACTGTTTCTTTTGCCTACTCTTGGCCTAAGCTCCTCAATATCCTTCTCATCCAAACTGCTTCACATGCTGCTGTTGTAGCTGCCACATATTCAGCCTCTGCTGTAGACAACGCTACAATGGACTGCTTCTTAGAAGCCCATGAAATGGCTCCTGAACCCATGTGAAAAACATAACTGGAAGTGCTTTTCAGATCATCTACACTTCCAGCCCAATCACTATCAGTGTATACAACTAAATCTGAATGTTTTGAGACATTCTATAAGATGCCAAACTTTTTAGTACCTTTGACATACCTCGGAATTCTTTTTGCTGCCTGCCAATGTGCTTCCTTTGGCCACTCCATGAATCTGGAAATTAAACTAACAGCAAACATTATGTTAGGTCTAGTTGTAGTTAAATACATAAGGCTACCAACTATGCTCTTGTACAAACTAGGATCAAAATCCTTGCTGCTATCCTCTTTGCTAAGCTTTAATCCCATTATTGTGGGAGTGATTGTTGCCTTGCACTCTTGGATATTAAATCTGCCCAACACTTCACTTACATATTTTGCTTGTGAGAAGAAAATTCCATTTTCATTTTGATCTACTTCAATTCCTAAGAAGTATCTCAGCAAACCCATGTCAGTTATTTCAAATTCCTCTTTCATGACTGCTTTGAAAATTTCAATGAGGTAGTCATCATTACCTGTAAAAATCACATCATCAACATATAACACAACAATTAGCAATTTACCATCCTTTTCTTTGATGTAGACTGTGGGTTCTCCTTCACATTTGTCAAATCCATTCTCAAGTAGATACGAGTCTATCCTACTGTACCATGCTCTTGGTGCTTGCTTTAGCCCATAAAGAGCTTTCTTCAATCTGCACACTTTGTGCTCTTCACCTTTCTTCTCATAGCCTAGAGGTTGTTCAATGTAAACCTCTTCCATTAATACTCCATTCAAGACTACTGACTTCACATAAATTTGGTAAACTTTCCACTTGTTTTGTGCTGCTATGGACAACGTTGCTCTCATGGTTTCCATTCTTGCAACCAGTGCGAAAGTTTCTTCATAGTCTCTCCCATACTGCTGCTTCTACCCTTTGACAACCAACCTTGCCTTGTGTCTTTCAATTTTGCCTTCAGCATTGCTCTTGGTCTTGTAGACCCATTTGACTCCAATGACTTCTTTACCTTTTGGTAGCTCAACCAACTCCCATGTTTTGTTTCTCTCTATGGCATTCATTTCTTCATCCATAGATTCTATCCGTTTCTTATCTTTAATTGCATCTTCGAAATGAATAGGATCATCAACATGACAATACAAGGCAAATAAGGAATTCATTCCTTCATCATAAATGTCACTTAAGTTTCTAAACTTTTTACCTCTTTCATTCAGCGTGCAAGTGCTTGAAGATGCACTTGAATTTCCACTTTGTGGTGTGCTTGGAGAAGCACTTTCATTTCTCCTCAAGGGTGTTCATCGCTGTCCTTGTGTTGGTGCTGCTGTTTGGGGAGGTATTTCAGCCATCTCCTCATCATCTTCATCATGAGACAAACAATTTTTAACATTCACTGTTTTATCTATGCTTCCATCCCAAGCTTCTTCCTCAATGAACTGAACATCTCTGCTAATAAAAAACTTCTTGGTGGATGGGATATACAACATGTAAGCTTTGGATTCCTCACTGTATCCAATGAAAAGACATTTCTCCCCTTTGCTGTCCAACTTCCTCCTTAGCTGATCTGGAATGTGTGCATAAGCCACACATCCAAAAACTTTCATGTGAGTCACTCCTTGCTTTCTCCCACTCCATGTTTCTTCCGGTACTTTGTTCATCACTGCTTTTGTAGGACACCTATTCAAAATATACGCTGCATAATTTACAGCTTCAGCCCAATAATCATTTGTCAAATGCTTTGCCTTCAACATGCTCCTCGCCATATCCATGATTGTCCTGTTCTTCCTTTCAGCAACTCCATTCTGCTACGGGGTGTACCTAGTTGTAAATTGTTTATGAATTCCATTTTCTCTACAAAATTGTAGGAATTCCTTCGAGATATCCTCACCTCCTCTGTCAGTTCTCAAAACTTTGATATGCAGCCGCTTTGGTTTTCTACAAGTGCTTTGAAATTTCGGAATTTTTCAAACACTTCACTTTTGTTTTTAAGGAAATATACGCAAATTTTCCTAGTAAAATCATCAATGAATGTTAGAAAATATTAGCTGCTTGCTAGTGATGGAGTTTGCATTGGTCCACATACATCTGAGTGGACAATCTCTAAGGGTGCCTTGCCCTAATGCTTTTCCCTCATGGAAAACTTTCTCTGTGTTGTTTCCCCAATATGCAACCTTCACAAAGGCTAACTAGTTTCTCTATCAATGGTAATCCTCTTACCATTCCTTTTATGCTCAACAAATTAAGACCTCCAAAGTTGAGATGTCCAAATCTCAAGTGCCACAACCAATTTTCATCCTTTGGCACGGTTTGGAAGGCCTCTTGGGTAAATGTTGCAATTACTTCTTTGTTTTTCAAATCTGCCCTTATTCTGAGAGGGAACACCCTGTTCCTTGTCA
>APFE031735399.1:247122-270158 GCA_000404065.3 Pinus taeda | reverse complement strand
ACATGTGCGAAAATCATGCACAAAACCATAGGTGGGTCCGCCCAACCTAACATAGGGTCCAAAACCAAAATTTTACCCATAAAGTGGGGTTACGGGTACCCTTCAAACCCCCTGTTAACTATGTGGAAAGAATATAACACAACCCAACAGACTAACCCCAACATGGCCCACAAACTCTTGGCTTTGCATCTCCTGGGGTTAGGGTTTTGGTTGTTTATGGTTTTCTCTTGTTGTTCAGTAATAAATAAGCACTTGAGCCCCATTGTAGCATAGTTCAGAGGCATGTAGCTGCCACACCTCTTCTCAGAGATAAGCTACCATCGCCCGAGCTAGTTTATTTCCATTATGTTTGTAAGCATATTTTAGTATTTTGATATTAAGGAAATGAAGTGTTATTTCTACTACATCGTTGTATTTGTGGTGATATCTATAATTTGTTGTGTTCCTGTTTAAGTTCAGTTCAGTGGTATCAGAGCGGTCTACTCTTTCTCTGTTTTCTTTGCATGCCCCCAATGGGGTTGGGATATAAGGAGTTAGGGCTTGAATTGGTTGAACCTTTGCAAGACCAGCCTCACAAATTCCGACGACCTCCCATGACAAAAGAAAAGAAAGATGAGGGGGCAAGAGATCCTTACGAAATATTTCTCGAGGAAGCTCTCGAGCGACAGAGGAACGCGATGATGGATAACTTTGCCCAAATTCTCTGACGACTACCCACAGGCGATGCATCATCATCCAGCAGCTACTTTGGAGGTGCCACTACTTTTAAGTTACAAGTTAACTTTTATATTCCCATAGTTAAGGCCCAGATAGATGCAGACGCTGTACATAAATGGTTGAATATGTTGGAAGGATATTTTTCAGTTCATGGCTTTTCCAATCAAGAAAATATTACAGTTTCACTTCTGAAATCTGCCCCACACGTCAAGGACTGGTGGGAAACCTACTATGAACAAAAGGATGAGAGGGAATCCTCACTGTTTTTAGCCGCACCCACTTGGGATTCTTTTCGAGATGCCATCAAGGAACAATATTATCCTTTCAGGAGTTATGAAGATAAATACATAAAGTGGACCATGCTATGGCAGGGAAGGGACTAAGACGTGCTAGAGTTCACAAATATTTTCCATACCCTCCACACAAAGTTGGGTATCAAGGATTCTAAGTGGAATTTAGTACTCAAGTACTGCGCATTTCTACACAAGTACATCTAGGATGAGATGGAGTTCCTGGACATCTCCTCGCTCGGCACGACATACTGATACGTTATCAATATTGAGCAGAAGTTTAAACAGAAGAAGAGAGACTTTGGATATGTGAATCTCAAGCAAGGAAAATGAATCCCCAAACCACAGAGAAAAAGCCAAAGCCAAGGCGGGGTGATCCAGGACAACCCACCAAAGCCGCAAGCAAAGAACAACACCATGAAGACAAATAAAGACATGCGAAAATGGTGTGAGTTCCATAAGAGCTCCACTCATCACAAAAGTGAGTTCCAGGGCAAGCAAGGTCAAGTTGAAGGCTTATGATTCAAACACATGTTCCAACTCTGAGTCAAAACCCAACAAGGGGAGTGACAAAGGGAAGCAGATCATTGACGCAGAGCCCAGTGCTACCGTGGCCACCACCAAGATTCTGAAGAATGAGCCGGAAGATCCAAAGGAGGGGGAATGCCTCTTCCACTCACAGATGTGGGTGAAGGGTTCTCCGCTATAGTTCATTATTGATAGTGGGATCCAAACAAACCTCATTTCAATAGAGGTCGTGAAGCGGTTATGCCTGTCGACGAAAGCACATCTGCAACCGTACACCATCGAGTGGCTTCACCAAGGATGAGATCTTTGCATCAAGCAACAATGTCGCCTTCCCTACATGATCAAGCTCTTCACAGATGAGTTAATATGTGATGTTTCTCCTCTTGAAGTTTGTGATGTATTATTAGGACAACCATACTTGTGGAAACGACATGTTGTATATGAGTCTAGACCTCACTCTGTGATTATTACTTTGGGAAATAAGTTGTACAGGATACTAAACGTAGCCTCGCCTACTGCCACCTCTTTGATCACTGTAAAGTAATGCAGTAAGATCATTTCCTAGACTATGGAATTCATTTTCCTTATGATTTTCCCTCAGGGTAAGAAGAAGGTTGTGGCCACAACTTCCAAACAAGGCTCCTCCACACAGAAGCAGGAGATGGACAAGGTTGTGGAGGAGTACATGGACATTTTCGTCTCACCTATAGGGGTACCTCTACATTGTCAGGTCAAGCACTCCATTGATCTGACCCCGAACGTTCCACTACACAATGGAACGATCTATCAATAGTCTATTCTAGAGAATAATGAGATCAAGAGGCAGATTCACTAGCTATTGCAGAAAGCACACATTAGGCCAAGCTCATCACCCTGTGGGAGCCCAATTGTATTGGTACAAAAGAAGGATGGGACCTAGAGACTCTGCATTAACTATCATGTGATGAACAAGATCACTATCCAGAATAGGTACCCAATCCCACAGATTGATGACCTTTTGGACTAGCTCAAGGGGGCCAAATATTTCAGCAAGATTGACTTGAAGTCCAGTTATGACCAGGTGCATATCGAACCTTCAGATGTATAGAAATCTGCATTCAAATCCAAGGAGGGCCTGTTCAAATCGTAGGTCATGCCTTTCGGGTTGACGAATGCCCCTACAACCTTCATGAGATTAATGGACGACATCTTGCAACCCTTCACCAATGAATTCATGGTGGTGTATCTAGATGACATCTTTATCTTCAGCTAGAGTTGGGAAGAGCATGTCCACCATATTCGACATGTCCTTCAAACCCTACAAAAATACAAGTTGTGTGCCAATTTGGAGAAATGCAGTTTTGGCACGACCCAGGTTCAAGATATGGGTACATAATTTATGAGAAGGGTATGCATATGGACCCAACCAAGATACAAGTCATTCAGGATTGGCCAGCCCCAACCACTCTAACAGAGCTTTACAACTTTTTGGGTCTTGCCAATTTCTACCACAGGTTTGTGTTGGGGTTCTCTCATATCACTTGACCTTTAAGTCAAGTCACCAAGGGCAGAGTGAAAGAAAAGTTTTTTTGGTCTGCAACCCAACAAAAGGTGTTTGATGAGTTGAAGCATCACCTCTGCTCAGCACCAGTGCTCACATTACCAAACCTACGACAACCATTTGAGATTGAGATAGACGCCTTAGACTATGCTATTCCTGCAGTTCTTAATCAATATGGGAATCTAATGGCTTACCATAGTGAGACACTTTCAGGCATAGTCCAAAAGTATCCGACTTACGAAAAAGAAATGTATTCAAATGTGTAGGCCTGTCATCAATGGAAGCATTACCTTATGGGGAAGGAAACGGTCATCCACATAGACTACTGACCCCTACAGTTCATACAGACACAAGGGAAGTTGCATAATGGTCGCCATAAGGAATGGTCCACCTATCTGCAATAGTTCCATTTGAACATTAAGTAGAAGAAGGGTAGCACCAATAATGTTGCAGACTGCCTCAACTAACCACCAGTCATGGCACTAATCACTGTGCTCGACTCCTATGGGCACGAGACTTCGGGGTGGTCGCAACTTTATGAAAGTGATCTATAATTTGGTAGAACATACTAGACCCTCCTGAAAGGGAAGCAAGCTCCAAATTTTCACCTTCAGGGTGCACTCTTATGCCACCTGGGAAACATCTATGTTCCTTCAAGTGAGCATGCCAAGATGATTTGTTAGGCGCACTACAGTCAAGTCACTGGACATTTCAGAGTAGAGAAAATAGTGGCAGTATTGCAAAAGTATTTTTATTGGCCAAAAATTAATTAGGATGTTGGGAAGTACATTAGATCCCACACTGTCTATTCCAATTCCAAACCAACCATCAAGAAGCAGGGAATATATACTCTTCTACCTACTCTTAGTCGACTAGGTTCAACATAACTTTCCTTACCTCATGGAGGCTCTGCACACAATGGGGACCATTGATTCCTAAGGGGGGATAAATGATCCAGGTGGATATTGGTGACCACATGCCCATTCCACCTAGACCTCCAATCAGTTTCATCTGTTTCCTTGTTTCTTTCAGCATTTACTATTTTAGCCATTTTTCGGGTCTTGAACGTCCAAAGTAGTTTTGACCCCCTAAAGGAAATTTTTTTGAGGTTCAGTGTAGGCTATTGTAAATATTGTAGCACTCAAAGAGACCTTTCCAATAAGGTATGATATGTTCCAAATAGAGATAATATGACCAAGTTACGACTCCGGGAAGTTGGCTGTCCAACTAACCCCAATGGGGCCGACAAACTCTTGGCATTAAATCTCCTGGGGTTAGGGTTTTGGCTGTTTAGGGTTTTCTCTTGTGGTTCAATAATAAATAGGCCCTTGAGACTCATTGTAACATAGTTCAGAGGCATGTATCCACCACATCTCTTCTCAGAGATAAGCTACCATCGCCCGAGCTAGTTCATTTCCATTATGTTTGTAAGCATATTTCAATGTTTTGATATTAAATGAAGTGTTATTTTTTCTACATCACTATATTTATGGTTATATATGTAATTTGTTGCATTCCTGTTTGATTTCAGATCATTGTGGAAAGATTATAACACACACCCAAAATTCTCCCACTTGTTGTTTTGTTTTCCACACAGGGGGTCACATGAGAGCTTAGTCATTGGTCCAGCCCTGCAACACCCATTGTTTCTCTACACCAATAAAACTTCTCAATGATCATAGACTTCATTAATGCATCTGCAACATTCTTCAAAGTGTCAACCTTTACCAGAAACAACTTTTTGTCCTCAACCATATCCCTCAAAGTGATACTGAACATCAATTTGCTTTGTCTTTGAATGAGAAGTAGGGTTCTTTGCTAAGAAAATTGCACTTTGGCTGTCACATTCTATCCTTATAGCTCATTGTGATAACCCCATACTTGAACATAATGTTGGCTTGTTGGGGCCTGACCTAGGTTCAGAGTTAATTAGCCAAACAAATCCCTGTACTACTGACCCTTTCGGCAACAGTCTGCAGAGCGTGGATTGAGGTCTCACCCAAAGCAGTATGGGGGGATGACGGAACCAAATTTTCGTACCCTTGAGATGTTTGAGGGGTTGATTTAGTCCAACTGTGAATACCTTCACACAGGTTACTTTGCACACTTCCTTGACCTGCGGGGTCTTCGCGCCCTGTTATATTCGCCTTCGCGCAACCCTAATTAGGGGCTGTGGGGCTTTTGCGCTGCTGGAGTAGCGATCTGCACTATTTCCCCAAGTCACACCATGGATCTTACTTATCTTCTTATAATAGTTAGTTATCTTCACATAAACAAATACCTTTTATTATATTCGCTTACTCAACACATTTATATAAGTTCGCATAGTAAATAAACAGTAAACTTGCAATTCATACCCAATTTACTTAAATGCATAAAACAGGAAAAGATACACAAAAATATGGTAAAACTTCTCTTTATTAATTCTTCCAATGGTTACAAACTCAACTTGCCCTGCTACGAACTAATAGGACTCTGCGCACTCAGCTGTAGAGCCATCTTCTACTCTACGACTCAAAACTAGACTTTACACTTTAGATACTTTGCTATGCTTCTATTCCATGTCTCTTTACACTTAGATCCTTTCTCTATTTATACAATGGTAGATATCTCAAACCGACATTACATTACAAATATGAGGGCAGAAAACCCTATGAATTTATTACAACTTCGCGTTCCGCGCCCAAAAATCACGGAGTCTTTATAATGGACTTAGTCAAAACTTTGGCTTTAAGCCCCAAAACTTGCCTTGGGGGGATCCCACACCCAACAGGCCCCCAACACAAACATCGTGACTTGCCCTCGAGTCACTCTGTTGGTGGGGAGATCTTCACGCAGAGACCTCCCAACTCTACTCGGATGGCTATAAGGTCGGCAGCGCACTGAGAGGCTTCTTGTTGTATCTCCTGTACGCGTTGTTCCGAGACCGCGGTGTCGGAACTGATCCCCTGTATCTGTTCCTGCATCCCTTGCATCTACACGAGCTTGCCTTCAATTGTCGCTATTATTACGAAGTCCTCGTCAATCCAAGGCTGAACACGTGCCTTCAAAACTGCTTATTGGTGTTGCGCTACATCTACTTCCTCTTTAAGCACTTTGGCCTGTTGCATTCGTGTGAGCCACTGAGTAAGGGCCCCCGTCTGCATGGTCCCTTTGATGTTGTCATACACCTGCAGTATCTCATGCGCCTCTGTTTCTAAGTGCTGTATGTTCGGGTCGTCCTGCAGATTGGTGAGGACCTCGAATGATTCTTCCAACATTTTGGTGTAGTCCCTTACTGCAATGCTGATCTCCTCCATCCCTGATGTAATGGTGCTGGCGCGTTGTTCCCTTAATTTTGGAGGAGTTGAAGGCTACACCTTCAACCATGACTTTACTATTTGAAGGTTCAACTCTAGTTGAACCTTTGGCCATTTCTTCTCGTGCCTCACGCACCCCTACTGCTAATCTCTGGATGCACGCCTTTGCTGGTGCTTCTGCTGGGATGGCCAGCTCAGGGACCATCTGGCAGGCTTCTTCAATTACCTGCACCATCTGTCTATTCTGAGACATGACCTCATTGTGCTGCAAGCTCAACTGCTCCATGTTGATCCTTTGTTCACTCAATACTTGCAAAGAGTGGCTCTCCCTAGCTCGTAGTTCTGCAGTAATCCCATCCTGTAAACATAGAGCATCTCTCGAGGGAGTGTAGCCATGTTGATCCCTATGCCTTTCAAGGTATTGATCGTAGGCCTATCAGCCTCATTTGCTGTAACCAGTGCCCCTTTTGGTAGCACTATTGTGTTGGTTGTACGAGCACGCAACATTTCCTCGGCTGCGGATGTTCCTACTGCGTGGCTAGTTAAGAGAGTACTAGCCTCAGGAGTGTGTCCTGCAACTATTGTATCTATGCTCAAAGGGCCCCCAACATAATCTGATTCTCCTCCGCAAAGTTCTGGAGGGCCTTTATGGTGACGTCGCGCACTGTTTCACCTATGTAATGCAGATCCCCCTTGGTAAGGGTGATTGGGTCGATAGATAGCTTAGACGCTTTTACCTTGCATGGCTCCATCCGCTCACTCGGGCGCTGATTCTTTGATTGTGTTGACGCTGTTTGTGGGTCTGCGTCGTCCTCCTCTACCTCTATTTCCAGCTCTTTCTCCTACTCAATCGAAGGTGACTTCTGGCCCTCACACGCCTTCTCTACTACTTTCTGTGCTACTACTGCAGCCTTTTGCTGTTCTGCTACTATTTGCTTAGCATCCTACGCCTCCTACACCTTTGCTACTATGACTTATTTCCTTCTCTTTTCCTCCAACTCCGCCACATGTAGTTTTGCCTCCTTTTTCTGCGCAGCATATTTTTATATCACAGAGATGTCTAGAGAGCACCACTCCGGTGGCCATGTCTCAAGTACATCGAAGATCACATCATATGTGGCCATTTATGGTAGCTCATTCCACTTCTTTGCAGGGTCCTTGCACACCTTGAGGTAGATGTGATGAAATTCCGCTTTAAACGTGCAAAACTGTGCAGACTATTGTAGATAGTGGGTGATAACTGCGGCTTGTAGTTTATCCCCATTCTAATTTTCATCTCCATGAACACCCAAAATATTTTACTGTCACAGATCTGATTTGTTTCTTTAGTGTCCCACAACGAAGTGTACTTCGCGGCCTCCGGGATATCCCTTGAAATTGTGGGGAACTGGCTATCCTCAGTCAATTCCCCAGCCACCAACTCTATGGACAGCATAAGCCATGCATAGTGGAAAGTTTTTCCGCGTTCCTGTGCTTCATGACAATTCTCCAGGAACTCACTGCACAAGAATTCGAACCAGTTAAACTGGACCCCCTTTGCGCATTGTTCGGTAAGTGCCACCACCTGCACAGGCACCTCATCCATGCGACACTTCTGCATGACCCTACCCATCAGTATCTGAGTCACCACTCTGACAGCTTTGTTGTTGATATTGGAGATCATGTAACCCCTCTTTTTCTTCTCCAGCTTGTATTTCTTTTTCATGGCCTCCGCGATGGCCAAATCACTGCTCTTCCCTTCCGAAATATTTTTTGGGTATTCTCCTTTATACAGGAGTCGCGTAATACGATGGAATAGGTGGTGCGTGATGGGGATGGGCTCCTCCAGCCACAAACACCCACCATGCACTAGGCAGAACAGCTGCTTGATGACGAAGATAGTCACTGGGGTGCGATGGAAATGTGGCACCCAGAGCAGGTTCAACAATCCTGCCTTTTCGACTCCGCGTAACCACTTGCGTGGCTCCAACTCTATAACTCCTGCCGTAGTGTGTTTATTTGGCTTCATGAGGTGTGCAGTCGCCAAGTGTGGGAATTTCGCGTGGTCAGTAAGATCCCAGTCTTTGAATTTTAAGATCGGCACCCTTCCCAAGTGTGTTCCTTCAAAGATGATATCGTCTGGGAGGAGTAGATTTTGCAGAGAGCTCTTTCTCTCATCGAGGATCCTTGGGCACCTTTGCTTTCCCCTTCTGCGGAGGGACATACTCAAGCAGCTTAGTTAGAGGGACTGCACCCTCAGTTTATTCCTCCATGCCCTCATCCTCATCCTCTTCAATTATGATATCCTCCAGGTCTTCTTCCTCCTCATCGGTTTCCAGGTTAATCACTTTCCCTTTTTCCTCCATTGTTAATCTGGTTCGCAGTGGGTTTTGAGGGGACACACGCACCAGAATCATTGGTTGTTTGTCTTTCTTCAGTCTTGGTGTCTGCAGTGATTTAGGGATTTCTGCAACAATCCCGGCACTCTCAGGGGCATCTTCTATGGTCATGGCCTGTGCGGCTTCTTCGGTGGTCATCTCTGCGATTTCTCTCGCTTCTTCAGATGCTGCCATCTTGTTCATCTAGAAATCTCTCAATCATTCAATTAGGGGCTCAACCAACACTCTCCACAAGACAAATAGGTTTAAGTTTGGAATAATCGGGGCGCACGACAACTCAATTTGTAAATGACCAAGTGTTTTTTGTTGGGCAGCCCTTTGTAATTTATAGTGCCTTTTGAATTTGAATTCGACCGTCCCCCCAAATATGGTCCATTAATGCTCCCTTGGCAGCATATTTTCCCACATCTTTCCCATAAAGCTCATCTTAAATTCTTTTTGCCTGCTCCATTTGGTCTCAAGTCGAGCATCACATCGTGAATAGTGACTACAACGGTCACTTTCCAGCCAACCCACGCAGTAGTTCAACCCTCCTTGCGTGGTCGCAGACCTTGTGACCCTTTGCTCCTGTGCATAACCCTGACATTGTGCAGCGGTCAGGCAGAGTAGTTTATAGTCTCGTGCCTCCTTTCAAATGCCTAAAGTGCTAAGACAATACTTCCCATGGCTAGTCAGGTGGCCACACCACTTGTGTAGGGTTTCAACTGGTCATCCATCACTTTTCCTCGAAAAAATCCACCTTTTATTTTTACTGTCTGCGTTGCGCACTTTACCATCTACATCATGCCACCATAAGTGATCCTTTTAGTAATATACAGTCCAATCCAAGGCATCAAGATGATCATCTCTTGGTGGTAGTCCCCAAATTTTTCACCGTAGTTGTGCGCACCCTGTTTTATCACCCTGATTTTATTATCGAGAAAATCCTTCTTTAATTCTTCCTCAAGCTTCTTGACTTTCACTTCCACCAGAGCACTTTTCTCCCTTAGCCACACCCCTTTTTTCATGAGTTCTTGGAGCCTAAGATCACTGTGTCGGATTTCTTCCTTAGGTCCCAAGCATTCTTCTTCATTCAGCTACGTTATTCCTTCTTCCAAGGCTTTGCAAACCGTCATATCTACCAGCGTTGCTATGCGTGGACTAGACATATTGTACTCTATTGGGACTACAGTGGTTGCACCATAGGCCACCCTAGAAGGTGTCTGCCCCATCAATTTCTTGCACGTTGTCCTATAGGCCCATAGAACTGCTGGTATGCGCAGGTCCCAATCACTCCGTTGTGCATTATATACCATGTTCAGTGCTTCGGACATTTCGTTAAAGGCTTCTGCGTGGGTACCCTTCTGCACACTCATTCTTTCCATAGTTCGCCATCTCAACTAGAGTGACCGTTCGCACAATTGCCTTGCCAACACTTGCTTATTGACCGTGTTGTCAAAGTCCATGTGCATTCACACAGGTTGTTTATCATATGCCTATACCCACCTAGATAGATGCGTGCACGGATCATCCCATTCATCATTCTTGTCTGTTAGTCACATCTGAGGCTTCCCAAAATGCATGCGCATCACTCGCCTACATTCACACCAGTCCCCAAAGCTTCCTTGGTGTGTACCCCACCACCTCGCGGGCGTAGCACATAGTACCCATTTCAAAGTCTCGAAACGTTGCTGTTTTGGCACCTCTCTTTCAAATATGTTCAGGAAAGCATCTACCTCACTTAACCCATCATAAGTAGGAAAATCCCTCACTTCTATTGATACACATCACAACGATCTAGTCATCATATTACAGTTCAGCATGGTCACCTCGTGCAACCGGTTTTTCCATTTCTCTATCTCTTCATCCAAATCCAACATATAGGAGCTTTCGCGCTCCCATGATATTTGTCCATCCACGGTGGGATTTAACCAGCCTTGCTCTTATGCGGTTATCTTGTAGATGCAGGCTAAGTCGTCATCACTTTCATAGTCATGCACTGGCTTCATGTAGCACGATTCTTCTACAGGGTCCAAAGGTATGACTACGCGTAGAGATTTTTTTCTCAAAAATCATCTTGCACTTCTTTAGATTTATCACCCCGTTCATGTCAGTGGCCCAATCTATTCCTAATAGCACATCATAGGGATTGCTGTCATCAACAATCTCTATCACTTCAAAGTCTGCTAGCGCACTTGTTCCTTCAATATCCACGGTGATTCCCTGTAATCTCCCCATAGGTATGATATTTTGCTGGTTTGCCATTCATAGCTAGATAGGAAACCATTGTAGCGTAGGCCTTCCCATGCGCTCCCATGTCTGCTTCGGTTGAATGTTCACATCCAATCCTAGAATCACTTGGTCCATATCATATTCTCCAATCTGCGCGGTCAATCTCATTTCTCTTCCCGTCATCATCACATGCTTTCCAATATTTTGGACTACGCGCGGTTCTCCTGGCATGGTCCCAACACATCTATTTATGAGTTCCTGTAATCCCTTTATAGCCTTGCTATCGCATAGTAGCTTCATGCATGTTTCTAGGAACATTGTGAGCATTGATGGGTCCATTTACGGCTCCGGTCTGTCTTTGCTTCCTGAAGTGGAGGCATCAACAAAGATCTTCCTAGCTTCCATGAAGGTTTCCTTAATGCGCTCCAAATCAAACTCTGGTTCTTTCGTCGAAGCCTTGTGAACCCAAGTACTATCTCCCGATTGCTGGCCTTTATCATCCCCTGTCGTAATTCCACTTTGGAGCACAATGTTCGTGTTAGGGTCTTCCTCGCGTGGCTCAGACCTCATCATTTGCAGTTTCTAAGTCAAGGGATGTTGGAGCGCTCCCTTGTCGTGCAGCCTCGGTATCAGTGTGGGACAACCCTCCATCTCATGATCAAACAAGGTACATACAGATACGATGGACGCGTAGAATTCATAAAATCATGGGCGTAATGTCCTCGCCCCCCGCAACTGTAACATATTAGCTGTCTGTGACCTCTTCCAGGTCCTCCCCCACATTGGCCTTGTCCATGCCCGTGAAATCCGGTTCGCGCCACTCTTGCATTTTGGTCTAAGCATTGCGTTTTAGCCTGAACTCTTTAGGTGGGAGTCCTATCCATCATCAGCTCATAGCTTATACAGGTGTGTTCATCATGTCCAACCGATCTACAAAAATTACAAAACAATCGTTGAGTATTTTGCGTGTACTTCTACAACAAATAGCCGTTGTCCATAGCATGCTTTCCTCCTATTTGACAAATCACGCACCACAAAGCAAGCACCGCGCTAGGTCCTGCTTGTGCCTCTGGTCTTAACAACATCGATCCTCCTCCCGCAAGGTAATTCACGAACACTGGGCAATGGTCCTTGTCATGAACCTGACCCTTACATTTAACACACCATACCACTTCACGCACTTTCGGAAGAGCTTTCATGTCCTGTTTTAGACTCTGCATTTCAAGGCATAGGTTTTTCAATTGCGCATGGATCTGTTGAACTCGTAGGTTAGGATCCTATATCAGGGTATCATGTAGCCTCATCGTGATCTCCAAGGCCTCTGCCTGAGTTGTTAACCTTTGTTGTGACATTGTTTCCTTAAATGCGGCGTTAACGATGCTACAAACCATTCACGGTGCTGTCCATCCATCAAAGTCAGATTAGCTTCATGAATTGTGCACTTCAGTCTTTGATCTAATTCCCAAGGGGTCTCACCTGGTAGCATCATGATATCCTTGAACCCAATGATCGACTGTGCCTCTGACTTCGACCTACTAAATTCTCTGTTCAACATAATTTGGATATCTGCGATCCCCGCATTCAGATTTTCATTAGAATGCTTAATATACCAGGTCAATGTGTGATCCTGTAGAGCGTTGACCAATGTCGCTTTATTTATATTGTCATATGTAACTCCCTGTGCTTCCCATACAACTTTTATCACGAACCAAAACTGGTCCAGATCTTCATTGCCTACTCCCTTGAACACTGACAACTTTATTGCACTTGCCAAATTGCTTTGTGGTGGTGGAAGAGGTGGCACGGGCAAAGATGGGGTTGAAGGCGGTGATACTAGTGGTGGTGTGGGTAGGGGCGGTATGCGTGGAATCCTTTGCCTTATCAAATTGATCACACTTCTTGGTGAGACCTTTGCGAGCTCCTCCTTGTCCCCTCGTGGAGGTGAAATCAAGGGGCTAGTTTCTAGTTCTGCACTACCTTTGTTTCTGTAAATTCTCCCACTTCGTGTGGCCTCGAACATCAATGTATTTGCATATTCCTTTTTTCACATAGTAGCATTATAATCCAAGTGTTCAGAGACTTAACGTACTTACCTTGCGGCACTTTGAGGAAGCATCCATCCACCTCATTATAGCTGACTGAAGTATCTACTGCTAACTCAGTAATGAATCCTCCTATAATTTGATCGAACTAGTGATCAACAACATGCACGATCTTATCCTATGAGGCTTCCAATCTACGCACCAACTTTGGGGTCCACACAATAGGACTGTCGAGCTTGCACCTTCCTTGGCTATCTGCTAACTTCGCGATCCAGTCGTACAACTTAGTAGGGAAAGATGCGAAGAAAAGTTAGTGGATCTCTATGTATAGGCAGCAGCCTAACCACCCTTATTTTGATAGTCATGTATGCTTGCTCTCCTACACCGCGAACTCGTGAATTATTTTTTCCAACCAACCTTCAACTTCTTTCTTAGTTGGATTCCAATGATCCGGCATCAACCATCTCTATGAAGATTCCGGTCCCAAAAATGGAACCATTTGTTGGCTTGTTGGGGCCTGACCCAGGTTTAGAGTTAATTAGCCAAACAAATCCCAATACTATTGGCCCTTTTGGAAATAGTCTGCGGAGCACAGACTGAGGTCTCACCCGAAGCAGTATGGGGGAATGTTGGAACTAGATTTCCGCACCCTTGAAATGTCTGAGGGGTTGATTTAGTCCAACTATGAATACCTTCACGCAGGTTACTTCGCACACTTCCCTGACCTGTGAGGCCTTCATGCCTTGTTACATTCACCTTCGTGCAACCCTAACCAGGGGTTGTGGGGCTTTCGCTCTGCACTATTTCCCAGAGTCACACCGTGGATATTACTTATCTTCTTATAATAGTTAGTTATCTTTGCATAAACAGATACCTTATATTATATTCGCTTACACAACACATTTATATAAGTTTGCGCAGTAAATAAACTTTAATGCATAAAACAAGAAAATATACATAGAAATATGGTAAAATTTCTCTTTATTAATGCTTTCAATGGTTATAGACTCAACCTTCCCTGCGCACTCAGCTGCGGACTACTAGGCATCTGCACACTCAGCTGGAGAGCCTTCTCCTACTCTATGACTCAAAACTAGACTTTACACTTCAGATACTCTGCTATGCTTCTATTCCATGATCATTATTCCATGTCTCTTTACACTTACAACCTCGCTCTATTTATACAATCCCATGGTCTGCGGACCATGGGTAGTTCTCTCAAATCGACATTAAATTACAAATATGAGGGTGAACAACCATAGTACATTTTAGGGGCGAATTATAGCCCAAAGGCGAAATTTGAGGGTTTTTGCATTTTAAGAGGGCAAATTTTTTATTAAAAACCCTTTTCATATAGTTAGCCCCAATTTTATTTAAAAAATAATTAGTTTTTTGATTTTAGCCCAAAATAAAAAATGGGCGGACAAACTAATCGAACCTTCATTTGGCCCGATTCGATGGTTTTGGGAAATCGTATTCCCTTAAAATCACCGAATTTTGATATTTGCCCCTGGTTTGGGAGATTAAAATGATTTAATGCCTTACATTGGGCACAATTTTTTTAATACCATGAGCCAATACCACATGCCCAAAAACCATCTCTCATTTCACAGTCAAAATATTTATAAATATTTTATTTGAATTTAATTTTTTTCTTTTTAATTTAATGTTATTACATTTTTGGTATGGAAAATATATTGTAATGTCATGTTATGTTATCTAAACATTATGACTCAATCAAATTAAAAAAATTGATTAATTAGTTAATTAAAAATTAAAATATTTTGACTCAATCAAAATTACATAAAAATAGAAATTACATTAAAAAAAATAAAATTAATAATTAAACAAACCTAGATCCATTTTAACTTTGGATCTATCTCGAGATTTGATAATTAATAACCCTATGTTAAAATGAAAAGTCTATGTTATTATTTTATGTAAAAAGTTTAGGTTATTATTTTTTTTAATCAATTTTTGTTGAGTAAAGGTAAATTTGAAATAAAAATAAAAATAACTCTATGTAAAAATGAAAATTCTACATTTTTTTTTTTTAATTATATCAAGAGATATTGTTTTGTCCATTACTAGTTTTTGATCTCAAGGTTTATAAGAACCCATGGTATTCTTGTGGAATATAGTCTATTTAAAGGGGGGAATTATACCATCCTAAATCCATCTTCTCATATTCCCTCTTTCTCTCTCTCCCCCTTAGTTTTCATTCACATTTCGCATTAGCCTTAACTATCAATCTCTCAAAATTTTTCGATCTCTCAAGCTTAGAGAGGGTTGGATCTTGGCTCGTGTATATCTAAAGAGAGGTATGCTATGAATTCTTTAAGTAGTATACTTGGATTTGCAAAATGTAAGATTTTTTTTACATAGGGATATCTTAAAGTAGTATACTTGGATTTGAAAAATGTAATATTTTTTTTACATAGGGATATTGTTTACTTTTGATTATGGTCTTGCCTATTAAGTGCCCATATTTTGGTTTTGATGAGTTTTGATTATGGTTTTGATCAGGTGCAACGTCTATGACCCTTTCCTATTAAGTGTCTATATTCTAGTTTTGATCAGGTGAAGTGTCTATGACACTTGTCTATGAAGTGCCCATATTCTAGCTATCATTTGGGAGGTTTTTTTTTATCACATCCAAGGATGTTGTCTTGTTCTGTGAAGTTACCAATGGTTTTTGAGCTCAAGGTTTATGAGAACCCATGGTATTTCCCATGATATTCATGTGGAATATAGTCTTTTTAAAGGGGGAATTAAACTAGCCTAGATCCATCTTCTCCCTCTTCCTCTGGGTATCCCTCGAAACCCTCGGTTTTGATTCTCATTCCCCATTCACCTTAACTAAGGATGGATATAGGTTGGTGTGTATCAAAAGAGAGGTATATTGTGAATTCTTACAGTAGTATACTATGATTTTGCAAAATGTAAGGTTTTTTTACATAAGCATATAATTTAATGGATTTGCAAAATGTAAGGTTTTTTTATATAGGGATATGGTTTACTTTTGATTATGGTTTTGATCAGGTGAAGCATCTATGACCCTTGCCTATTAAGTACCCATATTCTACATATCACTCGGGAGGTTTGCATAGGTTGATCATGATTGTGAAACCCTATTCCAAAACAAAGACATCTATCCACTTAATTAATCTTTTTTTTTCATTTTAAATTAAAATAAAAATCAATAATATGAAAAATATCAATTATGGGGCTGGAAAAAAGCTAGAAGCACTAGTAGTTGTTGGGAGATTTCAGGTTTTCTAATATCATGAGAAATTTGTTTTTTTTGTTGCTTTATATTTTATAGTTTGTGTACAGTAAAATATGGTATATTAACAACTTAATCACTTTCTATCTTAATGGTTAATTTTATTAAATTCATTTAAATTAGAATTAATTAACTTAATATAAAAATTATTGATGAGACAATATTATATAAAGGGAAAGTGATTTGATAATTATAATTACAAGTTGTCCAAATTTCTGAGTGAATGATTATCTTCACTTTCAATTTCTGAATTGAGATATAATTAAATTTGTAATGGTTTATTTATATAATCATCACTCAAAGGTATAGATTGTATGAACACCAATATGTCTTCCATCAGCGAGTGAGGATGAAGTGCGAAATTAGAAGGCCACCGTAAGGGTTTAGGGTAAAAACCCTAGTTTTACTGAAGCATCCTCCTACAGGCACCCAGATCCGGACGACCGACAGATCTCCGTTTTTCTCCTCTGTTACAACCGCAGCTGTCTCCATCTGTCGACGGTTAACAAATATCAGCATGGGTGATGTTATGGAGGTCGAGGAGCTTTATTATTCCGAGGATCCATTTCCCGACCGCATTATTTTTGGAAATCCTAACCTTATTTCATCGACATCTGGCTCATCTCTCCTGTATGTCTCTGTTCCATCAAGCATTGCGCTGGTGGTTACCTATCCTGGTCACAGTACAACCCCGCTGTTCTTTGGGTCACTTTCCATTGATTCTCCCGCACTTGACTGCCCTCCGTTATCACCGGGCAGTCTACACATTCTCACTGCAAACACTCCACCTTCGCCCTCTTTTGATCCGAAGACGCCAACAAACCACCTCCATCTATCCAATTCGACTCTTTCGCCAGCTCCACTTGAGGACCTCCAGGCATCTGGGGGTCAAAACCCTCCCATCTCTGCAAACTCTCTATTGGGTTGTTTCGAAACCCCTATGGTAAAGGTAAAAATAGTGGCTCATCTTTCTCAGGAGGGCTCACTTGATCCGTTGTCGGACCATCCATCTACCCCACGAACTGGGAAATGGAAGACGAAGTGTGAAGGCTACCACAAAGGACATCACAATACGTTTTGGCAAGAGTACTGCTATTGGGGAGGCTACATACATGGCTAGCACTGTGTTGGTTGGACATGTTAGAGGTTGAGCATACTCAGTAGACAGGCTCACCTTATGGGTCCGAGAGATTTGGGGAAGTATGCTTAAAGAACTGCCTGAGGTGTAGGTATTTCCCAGGGGTTATTTTCTCTTCATTTTGCAAAAGAAAATTACACAGATATGATTCTCACAAGATATTGGCATATTGAGATGGCCCCTGTACTCCTCAAGAGATGGAGTCCCCTCTTCGATCCAGAGAGGGAGCAAATTGGGGTGGGGCCTCTTTGGGTTTGCTTACCAGGGCTTCCACTATAGTATTGGTGCGAGGAGGTTTTCGTTAGAATTAGAAATTCCCTAGGCACCTACCTGGACCATGACATAACTTTTGTGCAATCGAAGAACCAAACCCTAGCTCGCATCCTGGTCCATTTGGACACTCGCGAAGGTTTGGAAGAGAAAATCACTCTTCAATGGGGGAAATATACTCGGGTACAGATCCTGGACTATGAAGGAGTTCCCTTCCAATGTAGAAGATGTCACAGAGTAGGGCATATCTTTAAGGAATGCCCACTTATTAAAAAACCAGAGGATCCTCTGAGGGCACCTACCACTTCTACAGGGACTGATGCACCGACTCTGAACTGCTCTCCTAGTTTGGGTCCTCATCTTGTAGTCAGCAACATCACCTTGAGGAAGGTGGAAGGATTGCACAGAATGCCATCGCCCCCCCTCACAAGAGTTCGTGCTGCAGTTGAGGCCACAATATTATCGGGTATTTCTTTGACCTCTTACCCTTCCTCTTTTGCTTATTGCTTATCTCTTGTATCATCCACCATTAACACATCTGTGGCTCACTGCACATTGGCTCCATCATTACCATCCATCGCCACCACCACACCATCTCTTCCCTCACTATCATCCAATTCCACCTCCCCATCATCAAACGGGAGGTCATCATCTCACAATTACAACCTCCACTCTCGTTCTCTCATTGATGGTCACCCGACTCATATCTCTGGTTTGGGACTTACCCAACCTGGTTTGGTCATACTTTCATCTCGTGGGAGAAAATCAAATCTATCCATAGCCATCAAACGGGATGGGGCAGAGGTCGTCTCTGGTAGACAATCCACTTTGGAAGGGGTTCATAGAGCACTGAATACCCCGGGCAGGGTTCCCCCATGAAGTGTCTCTCATTCAATTGTAGAGGCATGACTAGTGCCTCCAAGAAACTAGCCATGCGCAGACTATTCAAAGTAGAGCCTTATGATATCATCATGCTGCAAGAAACCCTAGGTGAGGCAAAAAACATCACCAACACATTAATTTCCTTAACTCATGGATGGAATTTTTTGGCCATGGATGTTGCGGGACGATCGGGGGGCCTAGCCATTGGCTACAATCCTCGCACCATCAGGGTTTTAGCATCCTGGGGAGGCCATGGATTTATTGGCTTAGATATTTTGTCAGTGGAGCTTGGTCTAAACCCGAGGGTCATTAATATATATGGTCCTTGCCATCAACGGGAAAACTTTTGGCAACATATGCCAAATCTATCGATTTTTTCTCCTAATCACATCATTCTTGGGGGAGATCTCAATTTCTCCATGGGATTTGGAGAATCATGGGGGTAACAAGCACAAGTGGACTCTATCATTGGCTATATGACCAACCTTCTGGAACAACACAATTTGGTGGATATCCCCATGAATAATCCACTCCCTACTTGGTGAAACAGAAGGGTGGGGGATGCTGCACTAGCTAGGAGATTAGATCATTTTCTGATAAAGGTCCCCCTTATGAATCAGTTGCACCATTACAAATAGTGGGTGGGTTCTGGGGGTATCTCAGATCCTCTCCTATTTATATTGAAGTGTTTGGCCCCCATCCAAAACCAAAAGTTCCATTCAAATTTAATCATGTCTGGCTTCAGGACCCTGATTACATAAACATGGTCTCGAATTACTGGAATGCCAACCCTATTGATAGACATGAATCCTTGACAAAGGGTTTCTGCCACAACCTATCCCAGCTCAAGCATCTATCCATCAAATGGGCCAAAGAGGAACATTAGAGGGAGGAGCTATTTTTATCTCAAATTGAAGCCGAATTGAGTATATTGCTCGATGACAACAACCTGGGATTTACTTTAGCTAATGACAAAGCTCACCTAATCGAGCTAGAAAATCAAAAGGCAAGGATTTTGAAGGAGAAAGAGGAATCTTGGCGCCTCAAGAGCAGAGCTATATGGTTTACAAGCAGGAGATGACAACACAAGATTCTTTCAGAACTATGCTAAAGGTAAAAAAGTTTCAAACACAATATGGAACTCACCCCTACCTGGTGGGGGAGTAGCAGACACCTTTAACAAACTATCCCATCTTGGCACATGATTTCAGGAATCTCTTCAAAAACCCTCCTGGGCCAAATTTGGCTGATATCATCAATGTTGTAGGACATTTTCCCCGATTTGTAAATGATGATGAGGCCGATGAGCTAATCACTCCTGTTGCTGTAGGCGATCTGGAAGGAATGCTGAAATGGTTCAAAAAGGAAAAGAAGTCTTGGTTTGGATAGGTGGATGATACAATTCTATCTTGCATTCTATGAACTCTTGGGGAATGATCTGTTAAAAGTTGTGGAAGAGTGCAGAATATCTGGATCCATTTACAATGTTGTCAATTTGACTTTTATTGCCCTTATCCCGAAATCCGATTCCCCTTCCTCTTTCAATGACTATAGGCCTATCTCATTATACAACCGTCTGTATAAAATCATTTCCAAGGTCATTGCAAATCATCTTCGGCCTATTCCTTCTCGCCATATCACCCCCCAAAAATTTTCCTTTCTCGAGCATTGTTAGATCCATGAAGCCACTGGCTCGGCCCAAGAGGCCATCCACTCGATCTGGACTAAACACCTAAAGGGTATCATTTTAAAGATTGACCTGGCAAAAGGTTTTGATCGATTCAGTTGGCTCTACGTCAAGATGCTCCTTATACACCTGGGCTTTCCTCATGATTTCATTACTTGGATTATGGCTTGCAACACCTCCCCTTCCTACAGTGTTCTCATCAATGGATCTACCTCCCACTTATTTCAGACTTAGCGGGGTCTCAGACAAGGCTACCCCCTCTCCCCCTTACTCTTTCTGATTGTTATGGATGGGCTTAGCCGTTTACTAGCTAATGCTAAAAGAGATGGTAGCCTTCATGGCCTCAAGATATCTGATTCCTGCTTCCTCACTCATCTCCTATTTGTGGATGATGTTCTCATTTTCCTGGACGGGAGCATCTGAGACACTCTCACTTTCTCCAAAATTCTCTCCCTCTTCTTGTTGTCTATAGGTATGCAGGAAAATCAAGGGAAATATACCATTACCTTAACCCTCACTTCCATCTAGGAGTCACAACTTGCACAACAACACTTCCCTTATTGCATCGTCCTCGTGGACAGGGGGTTCAAATTTCTGGGATTTTGGATTAAGCCTCTCAGCCAGAAAATTGCAGATTGGGTCTGGCTTGTCACCAAGCTGGAAAAAAGGCTTTCTAATTGGAGTCATAGATACTTATCCAGAGCTAGAAGATTAGTACTCATCAAATCTGTTCTTGAGGCCACCCTTATTTTCTGGATGGCATTAGCATGGATCCCCAGAAACATTCTAGCCCGAATGCAACAACTTTGTAGCAGATATATCTGTAATGGCCATCAAGACAAAAAGATCTTTGCCTGGGTCAACTGGAACAAGATCGCCTTGCCTAAAAAATGGGAGGATGGGCGCTAAAAGACCTACCTGGCTTTGCAGAAGCCCTGGCTGCAAAAATGAGCTGGACACTATTGACTGGGCAGAATTAATGGACTACAATTTCATATCACAAGTACATTTTCCCACATCAAATTATGGATTGGGTTTGTATGCTGAGCTGGCCTAGAATTGGTATATCATCAGTTTGGAAGGCCCTTCTACACTCCCTGCCTAACATCAGAAACAATCTCGTTTGGAGAATAAATGATGGATCAAAGGCTCACATTGGACTGGATCCCTGGACTGGGGGAGGAGGTAGATTCCAACTATCAAGAGAACTCATCCAACACCTTCATTCTCATGAGATAAATGTTATAGCACACATAGTGGATCTAATGAATACCAACATATTCTCACAGGGATGGAAATCTGCCCTGCAGCTTGATATTTCACCACAATGGCATCAGGAATGGCATGTTTACATAAATGCACTGTGTGAATCACACATTAGGATCAAGGAAGGACCAAATGAACTCGTCTGGAGTCTTGATGAGAATGACATTTATTCTCCAAAGGCCGGATACCTCAACCTGACCTCACACAAACAGCCAGTGCAGACAGTAGTTTGGTGGAAGAGTATCTGGAAACTTGTATCACCCCCAAGAACAAGACTGTTCTTTTGGTGTATGACCCTCACTGGTGTGTCTTATGCAAGAATTCTTCTGAATCAACAGTGCATTTATTCCTTCCATTTAATTAGTTAATCATTTTATGGCATAATGTCTCCTCATCAATTCATATAACTGGGAAATGGGAGGGTGACAACATAGGTCGAGCATGGGAAAACTAGTGCAATCTGCATCACGACACTAAACTACAATGCCTACCCTTAATTATCTATTGGCATTTATGGCTGGCTCGGAATAGAACCATATTTGAGGACAGACCTATTTGCTGGCCGCATATTACAACCTGAATCATATCTGCCTATCATGAGTTTCCTGAGCCACACAAACCTCGGCCTCGTGGACCACATGACCCTGCACCTATTTACAAAAAATCTCCATGGGAATTCTTTGATGGTGCTACAAAGCACCATGGATGTGGTGGTGGATTCATACTATACATTAATGAACAACATTTCTACAAAGTAAAGATGGGGCTTGGCGAGGGAACGAATAACTATGCAGAGCTCATTACACTCCATCATCTACTGCATTTTTCATTGGGTCATAACTGCATGGATTTAAATGTATATGGTGACTAAAAAATCATAGTAAATTGGTTCAATAATATTACTGTCTGTCACTCACACACACTCAGTAATATTCTGGATGAAGTGAACTTGTTCAAAGCACAGTTTAACATTATTTCATGTAATCACATTTATAGGGAACATAACTGCAGTGCTGATGGGATTTCCAAGGAGGCCATGGTACTTCCCCAAGGAGAGTGGATAATTTAGGAGCATAGAGGCTCCAATGAATATCGCTACTATCACCAACCTTACAATGATCAAAATTACCACAGGGCAGAGAGCCCCTAAATTACAGTTTTTTTTTTGGTTCACACTTGATGGATATGCACGACTTATATATTGTATATATTTACACACATGCTATATATTCTTGTATATATACATAGACCTTCAGAAAAGACATCACCCTGTGTGGTGTATGTGGAACTATTGTAGATGACAGACATATTTATAGTTTTTTTTCTTTTATATTAGATAGTGACTGAACACCCTGTGTGGTAATGAATGCAATATGCACCCTAAGTTTTTGATAAACTGAACAACAATTTTGAAAATGCCCTCAGTGGCAAAGGACTAATACAACATATGCTGAAAAGCATGTACAACATGTAATTTTTCAATCATAATGAAAGATTACGAT
>APFE031735399.1:222075-247102 GCA_000404065.3 Pinus taeda | reverse complement strand
TTAAATTAAAACATAAATTATTATTTTAATATGATAACTATAATTATTATTTTATATGTGTCCTTATAGGTATCCTAAAGTGTTGTTAGATTCTAGCTAGTTCATTTTTTATCATGTAAAGGAAACAATCATAATACCTAAGGTGACCATGTATATTTATTTTAAAATTTAAATATTTTGTAATAATTTTGTCAATATAGACAATTTTAAAACTAAAATTCACTAAGCAAAATCATAACAATACTTATCTACTAATCTCTCTCAAAACTACATCTCTCCCTAGACTTTTGTAATTAATATACATTTAAAAAATAAATATTAAAAACTGAAAACTAAATCTCTCCTTAGTTTCAAATGCTATATAAAATCTTTTTTAATTAGTACATATTTAAAAGCTAAATATTTAAAACTTGTTTTTGTTCACACCGAGCCAAGTTTTCCAATGATGGTCTAAAATCCAAACCCTAGTAGAGACAAATATTCCTTGCCACATGATAGGCTTCTTTGCGCTCAGATTGCTGGGAGGATGATACTAAGATGTAAAAATTGGCAGTTCAAAAAATACTGTAAGATAAAGAATAAATAAGTTAATTACATTATAATTTTTTTGAGTTGAATTGCAAGCCCCAACCCTCAAAATTTAACAAAAATTACTTAAATCATGATCAAGCTATTTACCCGCTCGCAAATAGTAAAATCTCATATTCCTTCTTAGCTCTTGCGAATATATGTAGGTCTCTACATTTTAAGGATGTCGCTTTGAAATGTTGAGCATTTTTGTAGGGCAGAAACCTCTTCTTTGACTGATGTGAGGGGTTCTCACTTATTTTCGGCTAGGGCTTTGCGTTTTGGGGTTTCATCTTGACACATAAAATTCCAAGGGAGACGTGGGCTTATTATCATTGTTTTGCTTGGCCGTAAGAGTTTTAAGGCTGATTTCTATTGCAAACCTTTATGCGCTATAACCTTTCATGGTAATTTTCACCATGCAGATTTTATTAATATGTTCTTTTAGTATGTAATGTTGGATTTTTTATGATTTTTAGTACTAAAAAGTTTTTGGTTTGGGAATATTGTCGATACAGTTGGGGCATACTTAATGATAGACATGGCTATACCTGTACAATTTGTTACAACAAGAAAATGGGATAATTCTATCTCCAATACTCATATTTGTTCATTTCCATCTAAAGATAGGTAGGATGAGTAAAAAACATTTCACAAAATCCATGCTCTAACATAGCTACTTGGAAACTATTTTACAAACTAATTATATAACAAGATACATAGATAGATCATTCCTAATTTTTTAATAGGCCTCAAAGGAAGTACCCAAACTCAACGAGCAAGGATTGCAATCCCAATGATTTGTTCCATTTAAATTCTTGTTCTCACATTTCTTTCCCAGATTTCCTCCCTCTCATGACTGGCATAGAGCTTAATGTTTGTTTAGCTACACTTGCATATGTGAGAGTTCTAATTTCTACCTTTGTTACCCCTAGGCTGAGGGAACATCTTCCCTCACTATCTCTAATCATTGTTCCTCCCATGGATTATTAATTTGTTGTTTCACCATTTTTCCCTTGTATTTCTTCTCAATTTTTCCATTTTCACCTTTTTTATTTTTTGCACTTATCTTCTTCATGTCAATTTTCTAAGGACTTTATTGTTGCTCATTTCTCACTCCTCACTCATATATTTATATTCCAATACATGAGAAATATATTTATATTCCATATGAGTAATATACATATTTCAGTCCTCGAGGGATTGCTTAGAAAACAAGGCTCATAGTCATTACAAGAAATACTCATTATGAGTCCAACACATTGTCACATGTAGGATTTATCCCTACCACCTGCGCTAAACCTAATTGACTTTCCATGAGAAATATCTTTATATTCCATATAAGGAATATACTTGTTTTGGTTCTTGATGGAATGATTAGCAAGGCTTCAAGCCATTACAAGAAATACTCATTATGAACTTTGTTAGCCCTTTACAAAGCCTTTATTAATTAGTGAAATTCTCGTCAAGATCTTACAAGATTTTATAATCCAATGAAAGATTTTCCATGATTTTACAAGATAATATAATATGGTGAGAGATTCGCCAAAAAATTATATATACATATTATATTATTGATAAAATCGCCTTCCATTTTTCCTATGTATCATGGGGATTCACCCATTTATTATATATATAAATTTAGGGGGGTTCTTAAAATTTTCCCTGCGAACAACCCTATGAATTTATTACAACTTTGCACTCTGCACCCACAAATCGCGGAGTCTTTATAATGGACTTAGTCAAAACTTGGGCTTTAAGCCCCAAAACTTGCCTTGGGGGGATCCCATGCCAACACATAATCTCTACAACCAAACTGCTTCCTTGCTTGCATGAGTGGCTGCCATGTATTCTGCCTCTCTAGTTGAAAGTGCCACGACAGATTGTCTCTTGATGATCCAACTAACTTCACCTCCAAATAGGTTAAACACATACCCATGTGTAGATATTGTCTGATCCAGATCTCCAGCCTAGTTTGCATCAAAAAAGCCACGAATGTCTAAAAATCTGTCGAATATAGGTCTTCCTTGGTAGCACATACCATAATCACTAGTGCCACACAAATACCTAAAACCCACTTCACTACTGCCCAATGTTCCTTCCCTAGTTTTGACATAAACCTGCTCGATACTCCTACTGCATGTGCAATGTATGGTCTAGTACATACCATTTCATACATTAGGTTACTGACTGCATTTGCTTATGGAACATGGGACATGTCCTCTTCCTCTTCTTATTTCTTGGGACACTGTTCAACATATAACTTTACACCTACGAGAATAGGAGCCTTCGTTGGTTTACTATCCTGCATATTAAACCTTTGTAGTATTGTCTCGACATACTTGCTTTGGTTTAACTAGAGCTTCCTCTTTTGCTAATCTCATTTAATTTCCATGCCCAAAATATATTTTATAGCACCAAGATCCTTCATGTCGAATTTGGAGGACAATTGGGTCTTCAAATCTTCGATAATTTCTTTATCATTTCCAATCAACAACATATCATCCACATACAAGACTAGATAAATAACACAATCACCAATTAATTTAAAATACACACAATGATCCACTTTGTGTCTAGTGAAGCCAATTCCCTATATATATGTATCAAATTTCTAATACCACATCTTGGTGGCTTTTTTAACCCATACATAGAATTTGTTAACCTGCATACTAGTTCTTTCTTACCCTTCACTACAAAGCCTTTAGGTTGCTTCATGTAGATCTCTTCTTCTAGATCCCCGTGAAAAAATGTTGTCTTCACATCCATCTGTTCTACCTCAAAATCGAAAGCAACAGTAACAAATAAAAGTAATCTAATAGAAGCTACCTTGGTAATAGGAGAACAACTTTCACCAAAATCTATTCCAGACACCTGGGAATAACCTTTTCCTACCAACCGAGCTTTATATTTATCCACCTTGCCTTCTACATTCATCTTCTTCTTAAACACCCATTTACTTCCAATGGGTTTCCTTCTAGCGATCAGCTCCACCAGATCCCAAGCCTCACTTTTGTCCAAAGATTCCATTTCATCAACCATGGCCTCTTTCCATAGTTTTCCATCCTTTGAATCTACTGCCTCCATGACATTTCTGGGATCATCATCAGTAATAGATAAAGAAAAAAATGAAAATAAAATAGATGGACTATACCTTTCTGGCTACCTTCTTTCTCGAACTAATCTTCTCACAACTAGAGTTTGTGGCTCATCATATTCTGATTCCTATTTTTCTATAGAGTCTGATTATTCATTCTTTAGCTCAAAATCTATCTTCTCAGGTTCCTTTGGTTAGCTTCATGTTTAATAACATCTTTCAGCTCTCTAAACACCACATCTCAGTTGTACACAACCTTCCTTTTTTCTTGGTTCTAAAGCTTATAACCTTTTAAACCATCCTTATACCCAATAAAGATGCACCTTTCAGATTTACTATCCAACTTGGTTCTTTTCTCCTTTGGAACATACACATATGCATCACAACCAAATATCCTAAGATGTGAAAGAGAGGGTTTCTTATCAGTCCACACCTCATGTGGAGACTTATCCTCCAACGTTGATGAAGGTGATCTATTAACCAGGTAACATGCAGTCTCCACTGCCTCTGCCCAAAATTCTTGTCCTAACCTGACACCACTGAGCATGCTTCTTGCCTTTTCCATTAACGTCACGTTCATTGTTTCTTCAAATCTATTTTTCTGAGGTGTGTATGGATTATTATTCTATCATGATATACCACACTTCTTATGTAAATCTCCAAATTCCTTCTTGCAGAACTTTGCACCATTATCTATCTTCAATACCTTTATCTTCTTCTCTGTTTGGTTTTCCACTAGAACCTTAAATTCTTTAAACCTGTCAAAGACTTGATATTTCTTCCTAAGGAAATATATCCATGTATTCCTTGAGAATTCATTTATAAATGACACACAATACACAAAATTACCTAGTGATGGAACTGACACAGGTCCAAACAAATCACTGTGCACAAGCTCTAATATCCCTTTCGCCCTCTTAGCACCAGAGGGGAAATTCACTCAATTCTTCTTCCCATATACACAATGTTCACATAAGTTGAAATCTAGAGACAAATTCAACATACCTTCTACCATACCTTTACCATGAAGTATTAGAAGGCCCTTCTCTCCAATATGTCCAAGCCTTTGATGCCATAACATGGTCTTTTCTTCGAAGACCAGTAGATTTTATGCTCCAATTTCAGGAACCAAAAAATTGTTACACCCATCAATAACAATATTGCCTAGAAGCTTGTACATAGTTCCAATATGAACTCCCCACATCAATACTAGTGATCCCTAAACCATCTTGCAGGTATCTTTCTCGAACACTATTTTTACACCTGCAACATCCATCTTGCTTACAAAAATCAGATTTTTGGTCAATGCAAGAATATGCAGAACACGCGGAAGTGTTCTAATCCTTCCACCTTGCAACTTTAGCTTGAATTTTCTGCGTCTGATGATTTTGGCCTTCCTAGCATCCCCTAAGAAGACATCACCACCATCATATTTCTCATACTCACAGAACCACTACCTATAGGGAGTGAAGTGAAAGGATGCACCTGATTCAATCAACTATGCGTCATAATATACATCTGTACTTGAATAAGAAGCCAAGTACATATCCCCACCTTCATCTGAGGTGTTTTTTGCCTTTGCAGAAGGAGCATCATCAGATCCCTTTCCTTTCTCTGGAATTTTAGATCTAAATTCCTTTTTGTAATGCCCTTCCTTTCCACATTTCCAACATACCTTTACAGGTTTTCTTGGAGATTTAGATCTACCACTTGAGGACTTATTTTTGTTTCTTTTTTGGGACCGTCCTCATACAGGCCAGGCATCTCCATTTTGGCTCTCCATATTTTTTCGTCTCATCTCCTCCGATAGCAAGGATGAGACTATCTCATCAAACTTCAAGGTAGTTGTATTGCTACCTATTGCAACAACCAAAATATTCCATGCATTTGGTAGAGAAAACAACAAACTAATGCACTTATCTTCATCTAAAATTATTATATCAACAGATAACAACCGGCTTACCACAATATTAAAGGTGTTTAGGTGCTCTATCACTAATTTTCCATCATTCATCCTCAGGTTATACAACTTTTTCCATAGGAACAATTCGTTCACCAGAGACTTAGATTGGTACAAAGTCCCTAACTTGACCCACAAATCCTTCACCTTAGCTTCCCCTGATACATTCAGCAATACTGAATATGAGATACCCAATTGTATTGTTCTCTTTTCCTTACGATCCAACTTCGCCCAGTGTTTTGTTGATATTTCCGTTGGTTTAGTACCCAGATCTATGACGCTTCACCTATCTTTATCCACCAACAGATCCTCCATCTTGACCTTCCACAACTCAAAATTTTGACCATTAAATTTCTCGGTCTCTATCTTTCCACTACTTTCCATCTTCTTTCACGATAAGAATCGATCTCACACATCTCCCACTTAATAGGGTCTACCACAGGCCCAAGCAAAACCCTTCAGTAGCAAAGGCATCCCCTTGAAGTTGAAACAACTCTGATACCAAATGTAGGTTTAAACCTTGTACAAAAATTACCTCCAAATGAATTCATAAAAAATAGGAAATATACAATGATGAGAAACACAAAACAAATACACTGAGATTTTCCCTTGGTTCCCAAAACTGGGACTACCAGATTGATTTTTCATTATGTTCCTTTCAATGTTACAATACATATATATACATGTCGAAGCATTCATAAACCCTAATCCATTAACCGTGGATTAGAACATAACCATAGTTTCCTTGACCAAATCTACAAAATACGATGGGCAGAAAGTCATCATGCCCAAAACCACGTTCAAAACCTATGCACAAAACCATAGGTAGGTCCACCCACCTAATATAGGTACCAAAAAAATTTCCCAGGACGACCCCATATAGGGGCGATACCACCCCCTTGAAACCTCTCAACAGGGGGGGCTGCGCCCCTCCTGTCACACCCCTGCTACGCCCAATGCAACGAACAGGGGGGGCTATCTTCTCCCCTGCGACTCCCCCATGTATGTGACTAGTCGTGGAAAGAATATAACACACACCCAACAGGTCTTTATCTACTCTTTTTTACATAGTCTCTTTTGGGTTGTCATATTTCTCCCTCTTGCATTTCCTTTCCCTTAGACTATTGCTTTCAACTTCCTAGGTTCCTAGTTTTTGTAGCTTATTAGGTGCATTGTGTGAATGTCTTTGTGTTTAACCCTAATAAGAAAAAACCATTATATTTTAAGCTTCACATGCAATTCTATAATTATATATATGCAAAAGAAATTTGTGCATCTGAATCAAGCTTCCATCATGAGATAACTTGATTATATTGATGATTGCTTAGAAATCCCTCAAGCCTATTTGGCATAATTCTCCTCTCCCCTACCAATAGTTGTAGGAAATACTTCAATTAAAATGGACACAAGAAGGATTCCTTATACATGGGTGCATTTCTTTTTCCCTATAAAAGATTCATTGGACCCATAATTAGCTAATTTCTTCATGTCCTTCCTTTGTGAGTAGGAAGGTGGAGCTTTTAGTATGAGGTGAGGTGATAATCTCCCATGAGTCTTTTAGTTTTTCCAAAACACCATTGCCAGCACTTGAACTTATTCTTGGGCTTATCCAAGAGAAGCTTTGTTTTAGGTGTAGCCATCCTATGGAAACTTAGCATCTTGGGGGGGGGGGGTGGGGGATTTTCTGGATTTATGATCCATGTTGGATAATTATGTAATTTTTTTATCTATCTCAATTATTTTGGCATGAAAAAAGTGTAAGAACAATTTAATTTGCTGGATCCAGTTTGGAGATCTAGGGTCTAAAACCTTTTGGGTCCATTTTGAGGCCTGAAATGCTATATTTTGGGGGTAATACCTTCCTACTTAAACATAAAACCTTGTGATGTTGTTCTATACCGATAGAACTTTCCTACAATGCAAAAATTGTGTCAATAAGTGTTTGTATGAAAAATTTATGCCTCTCAAAATTTGACCTACCATGTTTTACCACCATGACACAATTGGATGCCATGCCATCCCCCATTACTCATGGAAAAATGGCTAATCACATGAATAATATGAATAATACTCTAGAAGATTCAATGTTGTAACTCTAGTTGACACTTGAAGGAGTCAAATCTGACCCATATTTGGTTATCAGGTTATGTTATAACCAGGCCATTGGGAGGAAAATGGGTTCCACTATATGCATTTGTATACTGTCTTATAAAGGAGAAAAGCAACTAGGTATGGGAGTTAGAGAACATAAAATAGGGATTTAGTGTTCTATTAGCCTAACAACCTATAGGTCTCAAGTAACTCCAGAAAGAGTACCTTATATTTTTTACTTACACTATTTCCATACTAGAAAAAAGAGATCAAAGTAGCATCACCTTCCAATTGGGTTTTCTCCTGTAAGTATTTCCTAGAGAAAATATTTTTGTTTATTGTGGTTGGTGTGTGATTGTACTTTATTGTTCTATATTTTCAACATTTAGTGTATTTCATGCATAAACAACAAATAAATAATTAACAAATTTGGAATCTAAAGGAATTTAAGTTTCATTGTAAAGATTTAAATTTATTTTTATTAGATCTCTTGTGATGGACTAGACAATGGAATATCCAAAAAAGCTCACAGATAAATTTAGAAAATTTAGACATATTGGGAGTATAATTATAGGTAATCAAATAATTTAGAGGGAAAAGAATGAGATATTGTAGGAGTTGATGGGTAATTTATAGGGTAGATATCTAGCTTATCGAGCATGCCATGATCCACAACTCTTATAATGATATATCTAATTGTATATTCTTTGCTTGGATGAAGATCTACCTATAGAAATTTCTTAATTGATCAAATCTCACCTTGATCTTAGCAAAATGATCTGATTATGTGATTGTGTAGGTCCATAAATGTGCTTGACCTTGTTATTTTTTCCATTCGATTTCTACTGAGATCACTTTTGCTTAAAGAAACACCTAATACATGGGAAATGACTAGGATAAATGTAAGCCTAGCCATTTCCGACTTTTCATGAGATTTTGGGTCTTGAGGTTACCTAATTGATTGATGAAAGGCTTACATTATTGGTCCATATGGTGAGTAATGCAAGGATATATACCATCAAGGATATGGAATCAGAAAAAACCTTATGAGATAGAGAAAAGGTAAGTTTGGTGTCATATAATCAATATTCCAAGGCCACAAGGATGGTTTCACATCGACACATTGCAAGTCATGCATCTAGGAATCAAGGCACCAACACTAGGAAGGAAAATATAAATCCTTTTACACATTAGAAAGTTTAGAAAACTAAGGAAAGTATTAATTGTACGCATGGCCTATGAAGTGATAATATTTGATACATTGGGGGGAGAAAACAAGGAGGGGGTTAGGGTATCAAATATGGAAGAGAGGAATTCTTCTTAATAACTTTGATAGCCAAAAAATCCACTTGCAACACATGGATATTTGGTGTCAACATAATCAATTTCAAGTGGTAGAAGATCAATAAACTATAGGAATTATTTGGATGATTGGTGGAACATCAAAGTTTAAATGTCAAGGAATATTTGACAATGAGAGTGATAACAACCAGGTTTATGGATGACTAGTGGAGAATTAGAGAAAAGGCTCACTAAAATATAATTGATGCATGTATACATAAATGCTCTGATAAGAGGCTCCACCAATTGGACATATGGATGTCTAGTAGGAAGTTAGGGATGAGGGCATCAAGAAACCAAAAATCAAAGTGATAAAGGAGCTTCCGATAGTAGAAACTTCACTAACTATCCATGTGTATAGTTGGTGAAGAGTTGGGAAAGAGTCATCATAGAATAATGTAATCAAGGAGAGGTATGATAGAGGCAAATCCATTGGACCTCCATGTGGACTATCAGTAGCGGGTGAGAGAAAAGGGGGTATATAATTAAGAAGGACTAAGGAAAATTTCCACAAACAAATCATGGATACTAGGTTGATAGATGAATGACTATCAGAGGACTAGATATGAAGGTAAATAAAATTGATGACACGTGCTACTTTTGAATTAGATCATTTGGAGTAAAGAAAAGGAAAAAATATTGAACAATTCTATGAAGGGCACTCAACAACATAATAAAAATTGAAACACTAAGAGCTTATTAGTTAGTTCAAAAATAAAATAGAAGTAAACAAAATGTGGTACCTAAGAAAATGTAAACTATGTATATTTTTACTATAGAATTTTCTTGTAGACTCAAACTGCACATTGTGATATGCTAAAACAATTGACTTGAATCTACTCTACTCATCAGTGGAAAAAAAAAATGATCGATGTAATCACGAAGTAGAAAAGGAATAATTTCAATCACACACAACACAATAATTTTCTAGGCAAAGCATCAACTAAAAACCCATGCTTTCTGTATATTGCATTAACCAAAAGATCTGAAAAGAAAATACAATGCTTATTCAACCCGAACAATCTCTACACAAGTACAATCTATCTCATTGCTTCACAAACCATCTCAAGCCAATACTTAGCCAAATTTGCTATCTGGCAAGCCCGTCATTCCTTGTGTTGTTGCCTTGGGAATTAGCCCTTTTTTAATTGAGAAATTCCTCACTCATAACTACACATCCATCCATAGGTCTTCCTCTGATTGCATGCACCATCGATTTAATTTAGATGATTTTACAATTGATAGTATATTGTCTCTAAACTCTAATATCAACTCGGTCTTCCTCTAAAATGACATGAATGAGCTATTTTTGAGTGAATTATTAGTTATCTGATTGGTCATTGCATGTGAATTAAATCCAATTTAATTCACTTGACCACTCACTAGTTCCTCCAATAGTTAGAACTAGTTTAACTGAATTTAACTTAGTTAAACTGAATTAAATAATTACAACTCAATAAGAACTCAACCCGGGCCCCTAAAATTTAGGGATCACTCTACATGACTCTAGATAGACTTCCAACTCAAGTTTACTTAGCCAACAAAGTCAACTTAACTTAGTTAACTACTACAAGTTTCTATGAGAATAAAATTACAATTTAATTCCCAATTTAATTCAAGGAAAAATAAAATTAGGATTTTCTTGTTGCTATTTTTAACACTCCCTCTCAACAAGAACATGATTATCTGCTACCTTGATCCCATCCCTGTGAAACCCAAATTTCCATCTTGAAAATACCTTTGTCAAAATATTTGCATCCTCCTCCTTTGTTGGAATGTACTCTAGCAACATGATTCTCCTTTGCACACAATCTCGTAGATGGTGATACTGGATGTCAATATGCTTGGACCGATCATGAAAAAATAGATTCTCAAAGAGTTTGATACAACTTTGATTGTCACAGTAAATCACTGTTGGATCCATCTTTTGACTAAACAACCCGACAAGGATCTTCCTCATCCAGATAGCCTCACAAGTTGCTTGAAACTATTGTACCGTTGTACCAAGAAACTATTGTTGACCCAATACTAAAGATTCCCCCTAATGTGCTCTTCCTGTCGGATGGAATCTTCGTCAAATCTGCATATGTGAATCCTTGAAGCTTCAATCCCTCTGTCCGCCTGTACCAAAGACCAAACTGAGTGGTGCCTCTGAGGTATCTCAACACATGTTTCGCTGCCTTCCAATATAGTTTGGTTGTCTTAACCATGGATTGACTATGATGGTTAAATACAAAACACATTTTTGGCTGTGTGTTCACTAAATACATAAATGAAACCACAAGATATCTATAAATAGTAGCCTCCACTACTTCACCTGAAGTAGCATCCTTCTTCCTCCAGTTACCAGCTAGAGGAGTTTACATGGGCTTGCTGCTCTCCATGTGGAAATTCTTGAGTATCTCATTGGCATACTTTCCCTGATAGACAAACAGTTCCTCATCTCCTTACCATACTTCCATTACAAGAAATTAATGCATGAGCCCCAGGTCCTTCATCTCAAACTCTCTTGTAAGATCCTCTTTGCAAGATTTAATCAGCTTCTCATCCTCTATCAGAATCAAATCATCGACATATAACACTATAATAAAAAATTTACCTTCAACCACAATATGGTAAATGTTTGCACCTACTTCACTTTTGGTGAAGCCCAACCTAGTGAAATAACTGTCAATCCTGGTGTACCAAGCACGAAGTGCTTGTTTCAGTCCATACAATGCTCACTTGAGTCTTCACACATGCGAATCTCTACTGAAGGTCTCAAATCCTTCTATCTACTCAATATACACCTCTTCCTCAATCATGCCATTGAGGAATGTTGTATTTACATCCATTTGATGTATCTTCCATCCCATCTGTGCTAATAGTGCTAGAATATATCTGATTGATGAGTGCCTTACTATAGGAGAAAAGGTCTCATCATAATCAATTCCCTCCACCCGAGAGAACTGTCTAGCCACAAATATGGCCTTGTGTTTCTCCACACTCCCATATGCCACTTTCTTTACCTTGTAAATCCATCTGGAACTCACCACTCACTTGTCTGTTGGTCTTTGGACCACCTCCCAAACATTGTTTCTGATAATGGAGTCATACTCCTCAACCATGGCATCAATCCACATTGGTTGCTGCACTGCTTCCTCGAATGAGGATGGATCAATCTCTACACTCTTGCTTATCTGAGCCACGTAGCCAGTGTAGTGCTCTGGTGACCTCCTTTACCCGCGCTGTGATGTGGGTGCTCCCACATTCTCTCTAGCATCATGCAATAATTGTTCAACCTCTTTGGTGTATTTTATCCCATATATGGAAGTCTTTGCATGAGTGGGTGTTTCCACTCTCTTCTCCTTTGCATGTGGTTGCTCCAGATCATCCTGAGGTTCCTCCTTTGGAGCTAAAAGCTCCTCAACTGCATGTAACTAAATATTTCTCTCAAGGGAACATCTCATGGCCTTATCTTCATCAAAATTCACATCTCTACAAATTAGTGTCATCATGTTGGATGACAGGTACAACCGATAGTTGTGAGGTGTATCAGTGTACCCCATAAATATGCCCAACTCAGGTGTTGGGTCTAGAGTTTTCCATGCATCCTTGGTAACATGATAGTAGACTGACGAACCAAAGATCCTGAAGTGTACCACATCTTATTTCTTACCTAAAAAGTCTTCTTCTGGTTCCCAAGAGTTTAATGAGGTCTTCTATTCTACAAATAAACGATTGTGTTGCATGCTTCAACCCACAAGTGCAATGGTAGGTCCCGATCATGTAACATCACCCATGCCACTCTTGCAATACTTATGTTCTTCCTTTTAGCCACCCCATTCTACTATGGGGTATGAGGTGCTATCAACTCTTGTCGAATGCCTTTTGTTGCACAAACTTTCTTGAATTCATGGATTACAAAATTGTAGTGAGGTTTTGGTGTGATTTTAATAAATTTTCATTTCGATGCACTATTGGCTAAAATGTAAGTTAATCACTTTTTAATTAGAATTTCTACATTTTTTTCTTTCTTATAAATAGTATATTTCATTTTGCTATTGAGCATTATTATCATATCAATTTGTTTATGTTATTGAAGTTCTTTAAGAGCTATCTCCGAGGAGCAGAACATAATTAGAATAATATGAATTCATTGAAATAGGAATGTACTGAGCAGTAACTATTTATGGTTTAATACATTCCCATTTTATTTTCTCTTTCATTAATTGAATGAACTACTTTAATTAATGAAAAACATATAATGAATTCAATCATTATATAAACAATCCTCTTCCCCTAGTTAGTTAGTTCTTCTCCTCTCGAATTGAGAGAAGGGTATCCTTTCCCAATTCGAGATAGAATTAACTTTTTGTTTGCATATTAGAATAATTTGTATTTAGATTTAAGTCTACATTCTAGAAGTCCCCTTACTTAAGGGAAAAATTTAGATGTGTTAGCTTAAGGATTTGCTTGCTTTCATCTGCACAAGAAGAGGGAAGATCTAATTTCTCTTTTTCTGTTGGTGAGTTGTAGATAAATCACAAGCTAATAGGCTAAGAGAAGGGGTAACTGGACCCAATTGAACCAATTGGAGCCATTATACAAATGGATAGGAGTCTGAGTTGGGACTCTAATTGGGTGGCCTTGCGTAGTGTTGATGAGGTCATTTTTTGCCATCAACACCAACCAAGATACAATTTATTCGAGGTTGGCTAGCCCCAACCACTCTAATAGAGCTACACAAGTTTCTAGGTCTTGCCAATTTCTACCGCAAGTTCATGCTGAGTTTCTCTCATATTACTTGGTCTTTGATTCAAGTCACCAAGGGTGGAGTGAAAACAAAGTTCATATGGTTCATATCCCAATAGAAGGAATTTTTCGAGTTAAAGCATCGCCTCTACTTTGCACCAATGCTCATATTACTAGACCTATAACAACCATTTGAGATTGAGACAGATGCCCCCGACTATGCCATCAACGAAGTGCTTACCGAGTAGGGGAAATCAGTGTCATATCCCTATGAGGTACTTTTAGACATAGTCCGAAATTATCCCACCTATGAAAAATATATGTATTACATTGTGCATGCCTATTGAAAATGGAATCATTACATTTTGGGGAAGGAAACAGTCATCCACACAGACCATCGACCAATGCAGTTCATACAGACACAAGGAAAGTTACAGATCGATTGCCATCAGAAGTGGTCCACATATCTGCAGCAATTTCATTTGAACATCAAGTACAAGATGGGAAACACCAATAATGTTGCAAACTGTCTCAACCGACCACCGATTATGGTGTTGACCACTGTGCTCGATTGTTGTGGACACAACACTTCATGGTGGCTGCATCTTTACAAGAGAAATCCATATTTCAACATATACCAGATGATCTGGGAAGGAAAGCAAGTTCCATATTTTCACCTCCAAGGAACATTGTTATGCCACCTGGGACACCTATGTGTCCCTTTAAGTGAGAGTTCCAAGATGATTTTGAAGGCGCACTATAGTCAGGTCACTGGACATTTTAGAGTAAAGAAAACAGTGGTAGTGCTGCGTAAGTACTTTTATTGGTTGAACCTTCGACACAATGTCGAGAAGTACCTCATATCTTACACTGTCTATGCCATTAACAAACTGAAAATCAAGTAGAAATTTCTATATACTCCTCTTCCTACTCTTAGTCATCCTTGAGAATCCATCGCCATGGATTAGATGTCAGGCCTTCCTTCTAATAAGCATGGAAATGACTGTGTTTTCATGGTTGTCGATAGATTCTATAAGATGGCCATTCTGGTGGGCCACAAGAAGAGTATCGAAATAGAAGCCACGTCTAAGCTCTTATTTGAACAAGTGTGGGTACACTTTGCGATGCCATAGTCGATTATCTCAGACTGGGAAAATAGGTTCTTGAGTAAATTTTTGTCAAATATCTGGATGATGTTGGATACCAAGCTCACTAAGTCCACGACCTTCCACCCCAAAAATTATGGTCAAACAGAAGTCATCAGCAGTATGATCGTGCACATTATACACATGTACAACTCGAAGCATCCATGCACATGGGATGAAAGGTTCCCTTATGTCCAGCACAACTACAACAAAGCTCTCCATAGCTCAATTGGTCAAAACCCCTTTTAGGTGGGATTAGGATTCTAGCCACTATGTCACATTGATGTGGCCATACCATTTTCACTCAGGAAGATTCGACTCATGTCCAGTCCGAAAGGTGACAGGGTTAATAACTTCATTGATCGAATTCAACACATTCACTAGCAAGTCCATGACATATTGGATAGAGCCAATGCTAAGTACAAGTAGGGTCATGATCAACATTGAGTGCCACACAAGTTCGAGGTGGGCAACAAAGTTTGGTTACATTTGTAAAAGGAGTGCCATGTTGGGCCCCACCACAAGCTTCGCTTGCTTCGATATGGCTTATACACCATCACCAAAGCTGTAGGGAACAATTCCTTTGAGCTCAACATTCCACCGTTCCTTGGCCTGCACCCAGTATTTAATGTGGACCGACTGCGACCATACTTTCCCCCATTGTTGGACACATTCGATGTTGCTGAGCAGTTGACACCAATAGAGATCAACCCAATCTGCATTGAACATGCCACAAATGATAGGATCATGGACACATAGATCAAGAAATATTTCCAGTAGAGGATCCAAATATGTCGAGTTGTCAAAGTAGGTGAACTCCTTCATGAGGGTAAGTGGTTCACTAGGGACCAATTTCAACAAAAAATTCCTCACCTCATGGAAGCTCTGCACACAATGGGGACCATTGATTCCTAAGGTGGTAGTACTTATCCAGGTGGATATTGGTGACCACCCACCTATTCCACCTAGACCTCCAGTCAGTTTCATCAGTTTCCTTGATTATAGCAACTTTTACTATTTTTAGAAATTTTTTGGGTCTTGAACTTCTGGAGTTGTTTTGACCCCCTAAATGACATTTTTTGAGGTCCACAATAGCCCCATCACCATAATAAAGGACATATAGTGAATCTTTTAGTACTCGAAAAGATATTTCCAATGAGGTATCATACGTGCCAAACAAAGATCATATGACCGAGTTACGACCTCGAGAAATTGGTTTCCCAACTAACCCCAATGGGGCCCACAAAATATTGGCATTCCATCTCCTGGGATTATGGTTTTTTCTATTAGGGGTTTCTATTTGTTGTTCAATAATAAAAATTCCCTTGAGCCTCATTGTAACATAGTTCAGAGGCATGTAGCCACCACATCTCTTCTAAGAGATAAGCTACCATCGCCCGAGCTAGTTTATTTCCATTCTGCTTGTAAACATATTTCAGTTCTTTGATAGTAATGAAATGTAGATTTATTTTTGTTGCATATCCATTTTTATGATTATATTTGTATTCTGTTGTGTTCATGCATGAGTCCGGATCAATAGTTGCAATAATTTTCTACTCAGAATGATTCCACATGGACCACATATAATGGAAACTTTTTAGTGCGGAAAGGGACTATACAGGGGTCCAAATTTACATCTTGTTTTTAGTCAATTTGTTAGATTTCTAATATTATTCTTTGAATGCAAATGTGTTTGACTCATGTGGTTTTCTTTCAGGATGAAGAAGGACAAGAATGTTGACCTATGTGAATGAAGCTGAGGTTTCTCAGAAGGGATTGCATAACTAGGGTTTCAATCAACATATGAGATGGTTCCTTACAAGCTTTGAGAATCTTTAAGCAATCTCAAAGGCATTACATAAAATTCATTTGAATGAAAATAAGATCTAGTAGTAAGTGAATATACATCCAATATAGAAGATGAACACCAAAACGTTGTTCAATAGTTCATGCAAGTTTCCATGTCTTCACAACACTCGAAGGTTGTGTCAAGCAAATATGCCACATGTTACCAGCTACTTCCATCCATTTGATCGAGAAACTCATCAGTAAGCTCTATCAAGCCTTTGACAGGTATGATTTTCAAGATGTGTTTAAAATAATAAATCATCTTGGATTGAAACTCAAAGAATTATTGGGGGATTTTGTTGCTAGGTTTGTTCATCTTTGTTCTGAATTTCTTGAAAGAGATGTGGACTGGATGTATTTGGGTGAAAAGTTATGACAATTAGTTTTTCTTTCTCTACAACCTTTTCAATATAAAAAGAATCATGATTATGATGATAATAATGATAATATACAAGTTTCCAATCTGGTAGACCTTATCCCTAATCATGTATTTCCTATTTATGTGAGTTGGGAAAAGCCTCAAGCCTCTCGGGGGGGAATTAGTGTCTCTGAAACTCTGCATCATCCTTTAGCTTCATTAACTAGTGAAATTTATGTCATTGATAATTGAAGTGATGAAGAGTGTTTGCAGGATCAAAAACCAAATTGTCTTTGTTTTGAAAAGCAGAGAAAGAGTAGACCGTTGTGATACCACTGATCTATATTTAAATAGGGATGCAATAAAGTACAAAAATAAACACAAATACAGAGATACAATAGAAACAATACTTCATTTCATTAATGGAGAATATTGAAATATGCTTACAAACATAAATGGAAATAAACTAGTTTGTGCAATGGTAGCTTATCTCTGAGAAGAGATGTGGCGGCTACATGCCTATGAACTGCCTTACAATGAGGCTCAAGGGCCTTTTTATTATTGAACAATAATAACAAACCCTAAAAAACCAAAACCCTAACCCGAGGAGATGTAATGCCAAGAGTTTATGGGCCTTGTTGGGATGAGTTGGACAACCAACTTCCTAGGGTCGCGACTTGGTCATATTATCTCTATTTGACATGCATGATAACCCGTTAGAAAGTTCTCTCTGAGAACTATGACGATGGAAAATATTTTTTTGGAAAAAATATCAATGGTGGTAGATTTCCAAAAAAACGTTGTTTAGGGCCTCAAAACGGCTCCAGAAGTTTAGGAACCGAAAAACTGCTAAAAATAGTAAACTGTGCGACAATTAAGGAAACTGAAAAACTAAAAGAAGAAATGGTGGGGGTCCAAGTGGAATTGGTGGGTGGCCACCAATATCCACTTAGATCATGTGTTGCAATAAAATTGATGATGTATTTTCCATCGCTTATTAAAGCAACGTTGATGTTTTTGGCCTTTTTATTTATAGCTGGGGTATTGGTTTCTATTATGATGTACACTTGACCAAAGAGTGTGGATTATAAATTCTTAGCAAGTATGCGGATGCTTGGGTCATGATTTGTTATGTAATTGAACATGTAAATTTGCAAGATTGTACTATAGGTTTGCAGAGGATGCAGGTGTCGATTCATCACTTATGGCTTCGAAGAACAAGGGTGAAGGAGAAGGAAGTATGACCATCATGACATTTGTTGTGAAGAAAATGTAACAAAACAATTGTATATTATGTTTATGCTTTTGGAGGAACAAAATATCCTTAGTGGGGAGGAATGATCCAGGTGGCTCCAAACATGCTCAAAATTCAACATTGGCCATGGAAAAGCTCAAAAATCAAAGTCCTCGGTTTGAAGGGAAACTGGGACTAGATCGTAGTGCTTTTCACCCTGATTCCAATGGTGTAAATGACGCTCAAATCTGAGTTCGTATGCTCAAGTTATACATGGTCAAATATTTGGTCAAACTTGGCCAAGTGCTTAAGGAGGCAACAATTTGGAAGCATCTTGGCGCATGGAATCTGGCCATCGGAAAGGGTGAATTTATCGAATATTTGATTTTTCTAATAACCCTTATAATTCAGTGTGGGGAAAATTGAATCACCTATGTTAAAAAGTAGTAAAAAAAATAATAAGTTTGTGGGGTGGGTTGTCAACGTTGCCACCCCCAACCATTATGTATTATATTTAATAAAGAACAAAGACCATGGGATGAGGCCCGCAACTCTAACCCGAGACCATGCCCATGGAAACGACTCGCTACATTACAATGGCTATGACTGATTCAAATAATGCCACACCATAAATACGCCACAACTAGTGGGGCTTAAACCCACCTGGCCCGGTGGGGTGGGCCCACTAGCCAGGTAGTTCCACAACCATAAACCAATAATACATAACACGAAAGTTATATTGTAACCATTGTCATGTGACCGCCGATTTTTTAATATAACCACCAGAACTTTTCACCCATTACATAGTGACTCCAACCCAAATAAAATATGTCATTGAAACATTTATAACCACCTGTTAAAAAAATACAATGTCCCATACCAATTTGGGGCCTGGTGGGATTGGAAACCTTGACCACCCCTCCAACTATAACACCTTTACCAATGGATCAAACGACGCACATGGAAAAGTTTACTTGCCATATATTATTTAAACCCACTTATTTTCCAAGCAGAAAGTACTAGTAATTAAGGAGCGGTAGGACCATGAGTGGATTAGAGGAGCGAAACCATGAGTGAGGAATCTGCCAAGATGCTGAAATTATTGTCTTGAGGGCCATAGATGCCAGTGTCATAATTTGGCAATATTATAGTCATTTTTACATGCTTTCTTACCAGGAGTCCAACTGTGTGGTCAGTTTCCTCTTCTGAGCAGTAGAATTTCAGGTGACCAGCAACAAGGAATCTTTGTAGAATCTTGTGGAATCTAAAAGATTCCCTTGGAGGCTGATTTTTCATAGAGGTGGAATGGTGTGAACTTTATAGTCATTTTTCACATAAATTCACAGGGGGTGCAGTGGTGTACTTAGAATATTCATCCGAGCAATGAATTTTTTGGCACTCTTCAAGAATGAATCTTTGGGGGAATCTTCAAGATTCCCAAGGGTCCAAAATTTGATGGTGTCAAAAATGGGCAAAGTTTATAATCATTTGACACAATTTCGTGGCATGAATTTAACGGTGCAGTCCATTTCATCAACTAAGTTTTTCATTTTCTGGCCATCCCTAAGAGTGGAGGTATATGATGTAGTTATGTCATGCTTTCTTCTAATTTACTGATATGATATTTTTGTTGTTGAGATCCCTAATTACCATTATGTTGAGGGATACTTGTATACCACATCATGTGAGATTTTATTAGCTTTTCATGTTGAAGGAGGGCCCATTTGAGTGAGAGTTCCTATAGGAGGACATATCATGGAAAGACATGCCACTCTTGTTGAGGGAATTCACCCATATGAGTGAGAGTTCCCAAGAATGGCTCGTGGAGATGCATGCCACTCTATTTTAGGGTATTCATCCTTGTAATTCCAAATAATGTACCATGTACATCATCATCATTTGTAGCATTTAATGAAGCACCCTCCCCACTCTTGACACCAGGACTCAGAGATGTAACCCACACTGGGTGAACTCCGTTATCAATGTGTTTGTGTCCTATGATTTGTTGGTTGTCATTATGTTTCACCTTATTTAAAGCATGCACATGTGGTTGTTTTATACTCTTTCATATGAAATTCTGCTAACATCATAGAAGTAAAAGATCTTGGTTAATTCTGGTAGCTGAACAAATCTAGATTAGTACAGAAAAACTTATTTCTTTCAAAAGAGAAGATTGTAGAAGGCAAGAATGGAGCGAGGAGAGAAATTATGCCTTACCCTTGGGATGAGGTAGCCTACCATATCCTTAAATACATATCCTATGAAGGAAGATTAAGTGTAGTTTATGCCTACCACTTGAACTTGCTCCAAGAGTTGAGATTCAAGGCAAACTTACCCCTTTCCCAAAGACTTAATGTCTCTCATTTCCTTCTATAGTCAATCATGGAGATGATTCAAAAGGTAAGGGAAGGAAAACATTAGAATTTAGCTCACCATGGCCTCATCAAATTGATAGTGGTAGATGCTTTGAACCATTTGAGAATCCCTGTCCTATGGAACAAATTTGTAGACATGGATAGGGAGACTTTCGTAGAAACACAAGCCCTCACACTAGGAGAATTTGTAGCCTCTAGTGTTGGAGGTAGAGAGGGGAAAATAGAGGAAGAAGAAGGAGAAAAGGCAGAAGAGGAAGAGGAAGCAATAACAAAAGAAGAGGAAACAATGATAGAAGAGAAATAGGTAGTAAATATAGAGGAAGGAGAAGTAGAGATAAAAGGAGAAGAGGAGGAGAAGAAAGGAGAAGAAATAAAGAGCCCTAAGAAGACTTCTCCACCCCAAGGAACAAAAGGCACTAAACATGAAGTAGCTGCAACCTTAGCTACATTGGGCACTCTTGTCAAGCCCAAGAGGAAGCAATCATGACCAAGTCAAATATATTTTAGAACTAGGGAGAGCACTAGAATTAGATAAGGAAAGCCAAAAACTCCTACACGGGTTCCTAGAAGTATTGATGAGTCACCAAGAAAAAAGGAAGAAATAGGACCTAGTGAGGGAAAAATTGAGGAGGTCACTCCTCCTATAACCAAAAAAAAGTCATCCATACACTTGTAAGTAGGCCTACCACTAGTTGTCACCTTAAAGAAGCCAAGGACACAATCTTCCTTTGAGGAAGAGGAAAAAGAGAAGCTACAAGAGATACATGATATGTTATAGGAGGGGCAAAATTTTCTACAGGAGGGGTAAAATTTTCTAAAAGAAGAAGAGGGAAAGCTACAAGATCCCAAGAAAGATTCACAAGAGGTAGCCACCACCACAAAAATTGTTGGAAAATACTTGCAAGATATCTAAGAACATAGCCCACAAGCTTGAGCTCCTAATACAAATTCATTGAAGGAGGAAGGATTATCCCTGAAACATTTGCAGTCCCACTCCTTTATGAGATATAGATAGAAAGAGATAGAACCCATAGGTGGATGCAAATTTCTAAATCTAAGAAGGTAGAGGATGTAGGCCTCATGGAAGAAAATGTCATTGAAATGAGCAAAGAATTAAGTGAGATGAGAATGAGAGAGTTTATAATGAAGGAGAAGTTACAGGTAGAAAACATAAGGTTGAGAGAGAGGTTGCAGGAAAAAGAAACACAACTGGCCACCATGGAAAGTCTCTCCATGGAAGCATTGCAATGCAGAGAACCATCAAAGTCTTATGCCCTCTTTCTCAAAGAGCAATGGCTGCAATTCCAAATCAAAACCTTGGAACAAAATGGATCTATGCCCTTTCAGGATTACAAATAGTTCATTGAATTTTGTAGCCAAGCTAACATGGAAGACAAAGAAAAATTAGCCGAATTTTACATGCACAACCTTGCTTTGAGAAATATGAATTTTTGGGATCCCAATGAAAGATTGGGATATATGCAGCTAATGGTATTATCATCTTGGATGACTCATGAGGAGACAAGAGTTGAAGAAGTGAAAAGGGTAATGAAAAAGGAAGAAAAGGAACCATTGTAAATCAAGGCAGATCCAGTGAGCCCAAGGGATGTCGTTAGAAATCATGGTCTCACCTACAATGATCCTACTTTAGCACCTAAATACCTTGCTACTTAGGAGCAAGCCATTCTACACTTTGAAGACACATTCAAGTTGTTGGGAATAGAAAGTCTGCAAGCTTGCTAGAGGAGCTATCATGCCTTATCTTATAGTCTATAGATCATAGAATATAACTCTCTTGAAAGGCTAAGGAATTCCTTGGAGAGAAAACCATTATATAAGAGTATCATGCAGAGGATGAAAATCAGGTGGATAAGACTCAATCTCAGTCCACCCTTGCTGCTAGGCTTACAAGAAGGAAGAGATGAAGCTAGAGAGCATAAGGAATGGACAAAAATAGAGAAGAATGCAGGTTTTTACCCCTAAGAGGGAAAACCATCTGAAGATATTTGGGATGTCGGGGAGGCCACAAGGGCCATGAGAGAGCTACACATGGATGACCGAGTTTCTCAGAGTATGAGAAACACCTTCAGTAGGGAGTGGTGACAAGTCCCATCAATAGGTACATTTTGAATATTAATATGCCACATTCCAACCTTAAAATTATCCCTCTCTTGCATTAATTCACATTTTTCATTATATTATGCTTAGTAAGAGGAGTAAAAGGTATTTTCCATAGTATGTGGCCTAATGTGGTTTAATTGCAAGAAAATGAAACAATTTTTAGGATATTACTATTCATGGGCCTAATATAGACAACTATGAGAGAATATAGGGGTTTTGTCTACCTGCTTAACTCCCTAAACTTGGCTTGGGTTCAACATATCCTCTCTCACTAGTTTGAGTACATTGGCATATGAGTGACTCCTAGTCCAAGTGGAGATCAAGAAGGACACGATCCACCATTTTTGAGGTCAAGGAGGGAAGCATTCCTTCTTTCAAATGATCTGCTTCAACTACCCCTTTGTATAAATAAACTAGAGCAAGAGCTCATTAGGATTAAACTTTTTGTTCAACTAGGTGTAGCTATTGAGATCCAAGATTGACATTGTTATTTTGAATTTTTATGTGATGTATTAGACATGCACTTTTTGATAATAAGAAGTCTAATTTTAAGGTACATCTAAGTTAGTTTTAGAGGGATGAGACACTTGGGTTTAGGCCCAACCAAAAGGCTTTGGACCCTCTTCTTGTACTTATGTTTCCTCTTGATTCCAAGAAGTTCATAGTTTCTTGCATTTCAGTAGAAATTAACCTATAAAATCCCGTGGTTGCTGCCTCTACATCACCTCTCTTATGGAAGAATGAGTGGAATGATTCACAACCACAACCCAAAAAGGTTGTGTTTATGATTTCTTGAAATATATTAGTGTTATTTGTCATGTTTTACATTTGATTTATGTAGTTTAGAATTTGGTTTAGTGATTGTATTAGTGGTATTGCATGAATTAGTTGTCATTTAAATTCAACTCATCTTTTCCATCACAAGTTATTTCATTTTGTAAATGATAAATTCATGCATGCATGTGATTGATTGCATGGATTATTTATATATAGGGAAGGGCACCTTCGCCACTTCCATCTTGAGATCTTTCATCTTCTCCTTCCACCACCAAAATATGTCCCAAAAAACCCTGTTTTACAAGCTATTCTACCTAGGTCACCAAGAGCACACATCCTAGTGAAAGATAGGCCTCTGAGAGGTCCTAAGCTTGGATAGGGCATCAAAACAACCTCCTTTCATTTGCTTCAATTAATATCCACCTCTCCATATGATCAAGACAACGTTTTCACCTTCAAAAACCACTCAGATGCTCTTTTGTATCATTATAGGCCGGTTTGTAGCATTATAGGCATGCCTGTAGCATTCACCTGTAGAAAAGATATAGGGGCCTTTTTCTTCATCAATTTCGACCCCCACTACAACTTTGACTTATCTTAGATGCATAATGACCCCTAGCTATTATTACATGAACATGGAAAGCTCATAGGCCACTCCAAATTTTTCTTTTTTTCACTGCAAAAACATAGTAGAGTTAGTTTATTTATCATGAAAATAGGTTATTGATTTATGAGCAAAGATGAACTAGGTAGATGGTACCTGCAATTCTGATTGGTAGTTTGATGAATTATGCAAGATAAATTAGTTTCCTTTCTGCAAGTAGATCAAGTAATTTGATGAATTCTGGAAGATAACATAGCTTCATTTTTGCAAGTAGGTTAGCCTTTGTCTTTTCATGAATTAAGTAGTTAGAGTTTTACAAGTTGAGTCAATTCCATTTCTATTTTCATAGATAGAAGCAATTTCCAATTGTCCTTTTATAAAGGTTTCATTCTAATTCAATAGGAGGAAGGGTCTTTAAGCACTTTTTGATCTAATTTCATTACTGAGGGTGGCATGAGTGGAATCCTATATGTTGTGGATATAGCACTGTTACCTCGAAGTTTGTATGAACCCCAAGTTGATAATTTGAGTTGAGGAGCCCTTTGGAGTTGCAACATTCTTGGTGTAATATCAGGGCTCACTAGTCATTTGATGTCAAACCTGTAATGAAAATTTATACTTGCATTATTCTCCTTTCTATTTTCAAACTCTCTGTTATGATACCAACTCAAGAAAAGATAGAAAATATAGATCAACACCTTAGCATTCAGCCTCTTCGAGGGGGCAACCTCCTTTACATTACATAAATGAACAATTCTTGGATGATACAAATGAC